>ML103468.1:161394-236668 GCA_003697995.1 Taxidea taxus jeffersonii
TTTTTTTTTTTTTTTTTTTTTTTTTTGGTCAGTATCTTTTTAAACACTTGATTCTGTCAACAAAGGCATGGGTTTACTGCTTAAAGACATGTAATATTATTAAACACGCATATCTTTCATTTTAAATCCACACAATCTATGAATGAGACATTTTAAGGATATAGGTGGTATTTTCTTAATGACTTCACAATAAGTGTTCATCCTAAGGTGGCTAATTTTTAAGGTTAAAATAATTAATACCTAAATACAGATCAGCTAGAGATTCTAATATAGCAAAAATATTAAGTCAAACATTTTCTATTTCAACTAAAGGCCAAACTGCTTGTGAAATGAAGGCACAGTAACAGAATAAATAAGACGCTACTGCTTCAAGTATCATTTTGATCAAACTCTGGCATTCATTCATGCCTGCAGGTTGCTGTCATCCATTAACTAGATCTTTATAAAATAGCATAACATTACAACCATAGGTAGCACTTCTAATTATGCTAGTACTTCACAACATACACTGTTAATTTCCTCTCTTACTCACAGTGCTATTTTACTGACAACCTGCATTCCTCAAAATAACATAGACTTAGTTACTAGACCTCCGGAAGGTGAAATAGGCCCCTGGTTGTCACTAATGAAGAGGGCTCCGATTGCTGGCTACTCAAAATTTGGTTTTGGCAGAGGGCATAGGGCAGGAATCTAGCATTTCCAGATACAGAACATAGAGCTGTGGTAGGCACCTCAGCAATTCTAGAGCACAAGGAGAATTTGAAATCTTCTTAGAAAGTTTTAAGGCCGGGATGCCTGGGTGGCTCAGTCGGTTAAGCGGCTGCCTTCGGCTCAGGTCATGATCCCAGTGTCCTGGGATTGAGCCCCACATCGGGCTCTTTGCTCTGCTGGGAGCCTGCTTCTCCCTCTGCCTCTACCTGAGTTCCTGCCTATACTCTCTCTCTGACAAATAAATAAAGAAAATCTTTAAAAAAAAAAAAAAGAAAGTTTTAAGGCCAAAAAGTCTACACCCCCTTGAAAGTATAGACAGTTATCCCAACTGTATTTAAATGAAGAAAAGAGAAAGAGGAGGAGAAGAGAAAAGAAGGAGAAATAACCCTGTTTGGAGCTTTTGGGGGCATTACATAAGAGCACATACATAAAGTGTCCAGCAAGGTTACCAAAATGCAGTCGGGGCTCAATAATATTCGCCAAATTTGAGTTTTGGGATTTTTTTTTTGCACAAAAATAGGGTTATTTAAGGTTAATTACGTCAGCAGTTTTTTTCTTTTCTTTTTAAGATTTTATTTTACACAGAGAGAGAGAGATCACAAATAGGCACAGAGGTAGGCACAGGGAGAGGGGGGAAGCAGGCTCCCCACTGAGCAGAGAGCCTGATGTGGGGCCCGATCCCAGGACCCTGAGAAGCCTCTGCCTTCAGCTCAGGCTTAACTCACTGAGCCACCCAGGTGCCCAGTTTTTTGGTTTTTTTTTAAAGATTTTACTTATTTATTTGAGAGATAGCATGCAGGAGTGTGGGCATAAGCTGGGGGAGGGGTAAGGGGAGAGGGAGAAGCAGACTCCCTGCTGAGCAGGAAGTCTAAAGGGTGGGGGGGCTGTATCCTAGGACTCTGAGATCATGATCTGGGCCAAAGGCAGACATTTAACTGACTAAGCCACCCAGGCACCCCAACTCCAGTTAGGTCAGTAGTTTTGTTACCACCTGCAGCTTCTAGGAATTATGGAGACACAGCTCCTAATACAAGTTCAATTAGCAACTGAAATACTGACCAATCAAATTCACCAATATTGCAAACATAGTGAGATCTCTTTCTCGGTTAGGTTGTAATTCCCCAAGTCTGCAGCTGGTGGATAAACATCATGGATTATAGCCATGTACAAGTCAAGCTTCATAAAGAGAAAGACACTGAAATGCTAAGATTATGCATCATATCCCATATTCCTATCATGCAAATAAGTTTGTGGGACACAAGAGGGATTGCATAAAAGGGTGCAGTCAGCTTAAAGTGAGCACATCTTAATTTCTTGAAAAATGCAAAGCATACCTATAAAGTCACATTATATAGAAGAACAAGTTCAAAACACGTTTTTCAAGTCCACTAGGGCTCCATGTTAAGGGAAGTAATTTCCTTGTCATGACCAATGTGTTAGATCTCCAAATGTTTTTCAAAAACTTGTAAATAAAATACAACTTCACAGTGAGGTTTCCAAGATAATAAGAATCAGTTAATTTTACTTTAATTACTTTATTTTTGTTTTTGTTTTTAAGATTTTTCTTATTTGAGAGTAAGAGGGAAAGGGAGAGAGCACAAGCAGGGAGAGCGGCAGAGGGAGAGGGAGAAGCGGCTCCAGGCAGGCTCCCCATCAAGCAGATCCCAGACCCCGGGATCATGACCTGAGCCGAAGGCAGCCACTAACCAACTGAGCCACCCAGGCCCCACAAATTTTGATTTTTCTACTAACGAGAAAAAAAAAAAAAGCCGACAAAAGGAAACCCAGACTATTCGGGTACTGTATTCAAATTTAGATGATAAAGATGGGGGTCAACATGAAAATAATAAGTATTTGATATATGCATTATCTGAACTCACTTTAACATTATGGGAATTTCTAAATTTGGAAGCTCAAAAAAAGAAACATTTTTAAGTGGAATCATCAGTTATTTCTAAGTGCTTTGCAATACATTTTAAATGAAAAATTAAATATTCTGCTGATTCGAGGCACTAATATTACAAATCCATTCCCACTAGGTTAGCGAACATACGTCAGAAAAATAACTTTTAGTCCAAGATTCAATTCATCACTCCCAGTAGAACCCACAAAAAGATCCTTTAGTCATTTTCTGGTACTCTCCTCTTTCTTGGCAAAAATAGAAAAATATCTCTGGAATTTATTCTCCTCCAATAAGAGTTCTGTGGGAATTGTTGCAAGGGGGCGGCTCCCTTCTCTCACCTCTGTGCTACCTCAGCTTTGTGCAACTTTGATCCCACTTACCTACTAAGCTTTGCTCACTAAAAAAAGTAGATCCGTGACATCCACTGCAATATATTAAAAGTAATTTATACAGGCCGGCAGCACATCAGAAGTTAAAAACTAACAACACAGCAACTCGAACAAAAACACACATTTTCCCATTCTGTGACACAGAAGTGGGCAGCAACACGTGCAAGTCACCAAAGACCTAAAGGAGCCAAGGAGAAAATCCAGTATCTTGGTATAATAAGCAAAGTTTCTTAATAAGCAGTCTTAAAGAAAACCTAAAGCTTTCAAATCTATTTCCAGTTTTACAGTAACCTTTTTTCCCGGGGAGACCATAATTAGAATTATTTCCAGAAACCTGGTCAGTTATCCTTCAGTTGTTTAACCTCTCAGTGATCTCTGCCTTTATTTGCACTGCGAAAAATAAACAGCTGTATCCAGCCTTGCTGGACACGCAATAGGTTTTATTTACATTGCTCTGAGAAAAGGAGACAAAAGACATCCCTTTACAATTGTCTTTTCGCAATCTCAGTTTTGAGGGGAATAAGTAACACACATTTTTATATATAAGGCAACCTGTAAATATACGTGTGAAAACATATAAACAGACAAATGAAGATCAAGTGGCTATGAAGTCTCTTGAAGTACAAATTTATAAACAGACCACCAGCCCCAGAACTTGGATCTACAATGGAGAAAAATCACGATTAGCCTGAAATAAAATAAAACAAAATACCACTGCCACCGAGATGGAAAAAAAAAAATTAAATAGACAAGAGAAAACAATAATCACCGGAAAACCTGTGTCTTGTAAAGATTTCTCTCCATCAGAAGATGCAGAAACGTTTTGCCCCGTGGTGCAAATGAAAACGTTTCTCAAGCACCCCCAGTTTCTTCCCCGCCTTTTCCCCCAGGCGCCGGTGTAGACGGCCGGTGTGGACTTTTTTCCAGAGATGAGAAGTAGAAATCTGTACTTTATCGGGAGCGGGTGCACTTTTCCCCCCGGCCCCCCTTTCCTCTGCCTCCAAGATGGTAGGAAAGTTGTCGTTTCGGAGGGCAGAGGAGCGGCTCTCTGGTGTTATGTCCTCGCAGTGCCTGTAGTGGTGCTGTAGGAGGCTGCTGCCTCTTCTGTGCAGCCCCGGCAGCCCTGCCTTCTTGGCTGGAGAGTATATTCAGGGATTTCCCCTTAATAATCACCGACCCTGGGAGCACTTTTTAGTTTCCAAAATAAAAATATGATCCTCACCCCTCTTGCTTGACAGGGAAAGGCTCTCGCCGGAGCCCAGGGGGGAGCAGTAGCAGCGGCAGCCGAGCTTCCTAGTCCATTGCCAGCGCCTCTCACTCTGATCTGTCAGCCCGGCCGAGGGAAAAGGGGGGAAGGAGAAAAAAAAAAAAGCAGCTGAAAGGTAAGCAGAGGCGGCCCCAGGCCCGGCCCACATCCCCGGGCTCCCGTAGGGCGGCGGGCAGGGCCGCGCAGGCAGGGCGGGCGGCGAGCGCGCTTACGTGAGGCCGGGGATTTGCCGGCCCGCGTCAGGCCCCGGGCAGAGAATGAAAGGGTGAGAGGGGCCGGCGCCGGGGTGGCGGGGGCTGCGGGCCGCGGGGCCTGGGGGCGCCCACGGGCGGCGGTGGCCGGCGGGCGGGCGGGGGTCCGGCCGGGGCCCGAGCCGGGAGAGCAGCGCGGCCTGCGCGGGCCGGGGTGGGGGTGTGGGCCGGGGCGGGCGTTTGGGGTGGGTGGGGGGGAGCCGGCTAGGCCTCGGGCCGGCGGGCCCCGCGGCTGCCGCGCCCTGCCCCAGCACCCCGGGCCTCCCCGCGCCCCTCCGGCTCCCCCGGGGCCTCCGGGCGGGACGGCGGCGCCGCGGGGCCGGATCGTGCGCCGGCCGGGAGGCTCCCCGCGGGGCGGCAGGCCCGGGTTGCCGGGACGGGGGCGTCCGGGCCTAGGAGTGGGGAATGGGCACCCTTCCGCCCCCTTCCGCCCCCTTCCCCTGGTCTCTCGCAGACGCCCCCATCCCCCTCGATTCCGGTAATAGTTGAATTTATTTATCCCTCTCTGCGCTCCGGGCGGCCAGGCCGGGGCGGGGCGGGCGGCCTGGCGGGCGTGGGGTGGGGTGGAGGGGCGGTGAGGAGTCAGGTGCAGCCGCGGCCCGGAAAGTTTCCTTTTAGGCCCGAATTGGGGGTTGCCCTCCTTTCGGGGAGCCCTGGTCCTAGCGCCCGCGACCCCCGAGGGCACGGGGGAGAGCACTCGGCTATTTTGCAACTCTTTGCCAGTTCCTGTCCATTGAAGGTACTCCGCCCCTGTACCCCTCGCGCGCGCCCCACCCCACTCCCCGGCGAGCCCTTCCTGGGCTGCAAACTCCAGCCGGTGCCCCGGGAGCCCCCACAGGCTGGGGAGAGGGCCTTCTCTGCCCGTTTGGAAAAGTTTTCCAGGGATTTTTCTTAGCGTATTAGTTAGTGACTGGGCTTTTGCTGCGGGAGAGGAGGAGGTAAATTCAGGTGGGTAGGCTCTCCTAATCGCCTTTTTAGCCCTTACTCCAGAAACCGGGGGTGTTCGTTTCAGATTCAGCGTCCCCCCACCTTTCTTCCCGCACTCCTTTGGGTCTCAAGCCCCCTTTTCTGGACGGTCCCCGCAGAGGGAAAGACGTAGGGAACGGCGAGGAGACTGTCATTAGAGGGGGCTGGATTTCTGGAGCAGCCCCCAGACGTAGGAGTTTCCTGCCCTATTTGGTCAGTGTCTGGTAAATCAGACCCACGAACAGAACCCCAGGGGGAGACCCCGGTTGTCGGAAGGCTTGGAAGCCCTAAAAATTAGGAGGAGGGAAAGGAGGGAGAGAAGGTGGGCAGGGCAGCTCCTGAAACAAGGTCTACAGTTTAAGGATGAGCAGTTTATTCTGACAATAACTATTTGAATTCATGTGATATTCTTATGTTTGACCCTAGAGATAGAAAAATGGGGATTTTAAGGAAACTTGTTATTGCCACAACTCGGAAGGGTCGGTGGAAGAGCCCTCAGGGAACTGAACATAGCTGACACAGTGTGGTGTGGGTAAATTTTTTTTTTCTATGTTTAAACGGATTTAATTTTAGCTTTATTTTGGTGCCATGAGCTTTGAAAGTTGCAAAAAAAAAAAAAAAGTCAAAAACTTAAATTTCCAAATCTAGATTTCCTGGTTTTCAGGGATGGGATGTTTCCTGTGGTTACACTTAACCTCCTTTTGGTTGTTCTTTAGTATGGAAGTGGAAATGTTAATGTCCTCTGCCCCCCACTACCAGCCCCTGGTGTGGGCAAGTTTGGAGGTAATTTTTCCTCTTTCACTTTTATTCCCCCCCCTTCTTTTTTTAGTGGACCTATGGTATTATGTGCTGTGTCTGTGCGTGTGTCCTGCCGTGTATCAGGCTGTAGCTCGCAGCCTACAGAGGTGTTCCACATTCTGACCACACACCCCCCCAGAGCACTGTTACCTAGTGAAAAGCTGCCCCTTGCAGAGCAAGAGATAACCCATGACTTGGTCTGACTTCTGTCAGGCGTGGAAGTGAGACTCCTTCTGTGATTCTTACTAAGTGTGGCTTTCTTTTCCTTTTGTCTGCCTAAAATAAAACTCCTTCTGTTTCTCCACAGTGATAGATACCCAGCCAGTTAGCATTTTACTTAAGGAAAGCTTGATATTTGAGGTTGTATGGATTTCATTCAAAAATGCAAATTACATTTAATGGTTGTTTAACTTTATTGATGAATTGAAATTGCGTATTGACTCAGACATTTTCATAGACTTGTGTACCCGGAATTGTTACTTCTGTTATAGCTCGCCCTTATTTTTAGAGCATGTTGGATAGAAGAAATCATTCAGTGGGTCTTTTCCTAGAACATTTTAGGATTTAAAAAGAAGACCTGTTTGCCCCATAATTTAAGATCTTTAAGGTGTATTGTCAACTTAAGTTTTCTAAGCTTTCAAAAGGATCCTGTCCCAAGCCTACATAAATTTCCTAACCTAATCACCTTGTGGGCTACTTTACTCCTGAGGGAATGGAGGATTTGATATTTTTCTAAGTTACATTTTTTTTAAAATATATATATATATATTTTTTTAAGATTTTATTTATTTACATGACAGACAGAGATCACAAGTAGGCAGAGAGGCAGGCAGAGAGAGGAGGAAGCAGGCTCCCCACCAAGCAGAGAGCCCAATGTGGGGCTCGATCCCAGGATCCTGGGATCATGACCTGAGCCGAAGGCAGAGGCTTTAATCCACTGAGCCACCCAGGCGCCCCTCTAAGTTACATTTTATTTGAAACTAATGAGACTTTCAGGGCAAATACTGAATTAATTTTAAGTTGCAAAGGTAATGTATTTTTCACTATTAAATATTTAGTTTCAAAAGTAGATGTTTATTTTAATTTGCAAGTCTGAAATAATCACATTTTATTTCCCTCTGAAAGATTGTATAAGGAAATTTGTATACTCCCACCCCAGCTATTTTCCTCAGCAAATCATTTTAGAGAAATGAAGCACTACTATTTTAGAGAAATGAGATTTTAGTTTATATGGATTTTAAAATTTCGAAGTCAGAGCACCCAAAATTAAATATGTCATTTCAAAAAAAAAGTGCCGATCCATTCATTCTCACCTGAGATGTTTCCCAAGAGTTCATAGCCCTCAGTATCCGGGTTTGGAACAGCAGTTATGAATAATGAGAGGTCAGTTATATTTGAATACAGTTAGCAATATTGTCAGACACGCAACACCCCTATTTCTCCCCACACCCCCCCGGTGACTTGTAAACAATAGATGAATAAGTGAGACTGGGTTGGAGGCAGCCAATTGTCCCCAAAGCAGATACTCTGCGGTTTATACAATGGAGTCACATTTAAGTCCCTGTAACTTATGCTAATGCCATTCTGCTTTGCAAAACAAACAGCAGTGGAATCTCCTTCCCACGCCCCTCAGGAGTGTCTGTCCCGGTGTCCTCACTGTCCCTGCTGATTTTCCCGGAGAATGCTTCTGGCTCTTTTGAGACCCTTGGGGAGTTAACTAAAGCTTAAAGTTAAAACCTTAGGCCTCTCTATCTTTTCCTACCTTCACTTAATACGCCAGGTTTCCTGGTTTTGATTCTTTCCCAGAATGTGCTTTGTGTTTATACAGCTTCTCAGTTAAATTTTATTTGTAGGGTGGTATCCTGTAGTCAGACACGCCGGGACTGGGCTTTGGGTTCTGATCCCAGCTCTTCCACCGGGTGGGTTACTTAATCATGGTTTCTTTATCTGTAAAATGGAAATACAACATTTTGTGATGCAAGAATTAGATGAGATAGTACCTGTGCTTGGCTCTTAGCAGGTCCTGGTTAACGATTCCCCTAACCCACCTTACCCTTTTTTAATTAAAACCATTTAAATACCATCTCTCTTATTGGCTTGTTTGCTTTTTTCTGACTAAAAGTTATGCAGGCTCATATTCATCCCGCTCAGACCTGTTTTTCACACTCAGGAGGTAACTAACCACTGTTAACATATTTTGTTGTGTTTTCTCTCCGTGTGTGATTGTGTGTACATGCAACATAATCTTAGAATCTCCCATTTGACAGTGGGTTGAGCACTTATGCTGTGGTGTCAGACTGGCCTTGAAGCTCCTGCGATGGGACGAATTGCTTATTTTCACTAAATCTCAGTTTCTCCATCTGTGAAAAGGGGGTGATAGTAATACCTCTTCCATAGGGTTGCTGTGGCCATTGAATGATTGGAATTACACATAGTTTCTAGAATGTTGCCTGGTGCATGGCTTTTATATGACAGTGTATTCCTAGAAGTCTCAGCAGCTCATGGTGGTCTTGCGATTGAATTCTGTGAGTTGGCAGATGTAAAGGATTGGTAAGTGCGGGGTAGTGGGTGGGGAGAGAGGCGGGTTTACTTGTCGTTGCTCCTTTGACACTTGCAGTTCTCGGCCTGCTAGGGTGTAAGCCGCTTAGCTTCGAGGAGGCCCTAGACCGTGACTTTGGTGGGCCTACCTGGGGAAGGTGGGATGTTTACCTGAGGCATGATGGGAGTTGCCAGAACCAATGTGGTTCCATTCACTTACCGGATCAGTTTCCTCTTGGTCACTGTGGCCTTGTTATACAAAGACAAGTTCTCTGCCCTTGAGGAGTTTTTAGTCTAGTGGGGGGGGGGGGGAAAAGGCTGACATTCACCACATTGAATGATAAGGGATAGATTAGCCTGGAGGGAGAGAACCTATTTATTCTGGCCTAGGGGTAAGCCTTAAAGAGAAGAAGGACTTTCCAGGATTTCTAGACTTTAATAAGGGTTTCTGCCCTAAGCGAATGGGAGGAGTTAGAAAGGCATTCCAAGAGGTGGGACCTGCTCCTATGAATAAATGCCTGAGGACAAAAGAGTATTCTGTGTTGCAAATTGTAGGAGTAGTTAGGAATAGGAATAAATAGTGGGAGGGGGAAGAGGTCTGCCAGGCCTAAGGAGTGTTCTTGGTGGGTTTGGGAGTTTGGCCTTTTACGTTCCTACGCGCGGACCCTGAAGGCCTTTGGTCAAGTAAATTATTTGCGTTTTAGAGGATCCGAGTTGTACAGAGTGGAAGGAACAGGCCAGTGAGGCAGCTGCAAAGGAGAGATGGAAGGTTTGAACTGAGGCCATGGCATTGACAGTGGAAATGGAGAGAAGTCAGTGGAGAGGCTGCTCACCGAGGTAAAGTGGTCTGCGTAGGTTGGCCAGACATAGCTTGTCGGGCGATCACCCTCACAGGGGTGACAGCTGCAGCCATAGAAGCAGAAACATTTGGCTTAGTCTGGTTCTTAATCTTCTGGGGGAATCTGATGAACTCTGTGGATTCTTCTCCAGAAGAATGCATTTTTGCATGTTTACGGTTCTGCATGTGGCTTGAAACTTGGGTTCATATCCTGTAGTCTCGGGGTAGATGTAGAGTGCAAGATCAAATGAAAGACTGTAGAAATGTTTCGTTTGATTCACTTTTTATATGTTTATGACTTTATCACTGCCATTTCCTAGATGAGGAGATAGATTTACTTGTTCAAGGTCAGGCATCTTTATTTTGTTTAATGGGCTGCCTGCATTTTTGTGTGGAAACCTGGATTTCTACTTCCTGAAAAGTTGCTAAGGTTTAGAAACCTTGGGTCTGTATTTTTTCCCCTTTTTTCTGTCTTGTCTTTTTTTTTTTTTTTTTAAATCCCAACAACTTGCTGGAGCTGGTTTGAGTGAGCCTCCTTTAGATGAGCAAAGTTTGCCAATCTGCCTCTGGCCGGCCCCTGTGGCACGTTTAGGCATTTCATCTTGTATCCCTACAAACCAAGAAGAAAATCTTGGGGAACATGGACATTTAAGGGTGGAAGCAAGAAAAAGGAAGCCACTGAGCTGCCAGAAAGGAGAGATTTTCAAGAAAGAGAAAGTGGTCAACAGTGTCAAAGCTGCAGAGAGGTTAAGTAAGATAAGGTTGGAAAAGTGTATGTGAAAGTTAGCAACAAAGAAACCATTAGTTTCAGATTCTTAGAAGGAAAGAACTTTGAGGACTAGAGCTATAACTCTGGTCCTGCAATACAGGGTTTCTGTAATGATGGGGAGTGACTGTGGCATGGATAGGAATTCAGCATTTGTTGTAAAGGATTGTTAAATGGAATTCATAAATGCTGTAACCAGATCAAGAGCTGCTCATTGGTATTTTCCATCACTATATAGATACTCTATAAAATGTAAAAAATATACTTTAAACATTGGGCTCTTAATATAGATTATAGGAAACAATGCTTAGTGGATTCTGTTACTCTAGCCCCAAGGAGATGGGAGGGCCCGACTTAATGGAGAATTACCCTGTACCATTCAGAAAAGCACTAGCCGCTGGAGAGAGCATTTTAGCCCTGCAGATTCTAGATTAAAATGATAATGCCAATAAACTACTACTTACTGCCTCTAATAGTAGTTAAGATTAAGTGATTACTATGTACTGGGTGCCATGCTAAGTACGGTTCATGAAATACCTAATTTAATTCTCCTAAACGACTCAATGAGGTACATGCTGTTACAGTACTCTCTTTACATCGGAGGAAACTGGAACCTAAATAATTTGCCCAAGGTCACACACCTAGTAATTAGCAGAACCAGATTGGAGCACCATCTCTGATCCCCACTAGAGCCGAAGAGTGCCCTCCCCAACTGCTGCAGAAACTGTCCTTACCTTTCTAATGAACTCAACTAGTGTAAAGGCCGTATTTCATTTCAGATCATTATGCAGACTTATTTGTACAGCGCTGTTTGAGCACAGTATTTGTCACAAAACAGATATTCAGTAAGCACCTACTTGGTTTATTGTAAAATATTTTATTTTGAGCTTTAATTATGCTGAGTATTATCTATGTTTACAGGTGATAGACAATTTTTCTCCCTGATCGTTGTTTTCAGATCATATCAGGAGGCAGATTTTCATCACTTCCGAGTCCGATTTTCCACTTTTCACATTGATATGTGGGATGTTAGTTTTTTGTTGTTGTTGTTTTTTAATGAGTGTATTCAGCTATTTAGTATCTCATTACATTTTTGAGCTCCATGAAGTTGAATTAAAACTTACTTCAGAAATACGTTAAAATGAGGAGACAAGTTTTTTAAGACCTGCGAGTATATGACTCTTGGGATAAGTGAATTTTTTTTTCATTGTATTAAATATATTAGAAAGCTAACATTGTGGGAATTTGGGTGCTGGATTTAAACAAATTGTAAGGTATGTTGTTGGTGTAGCTCTTAAAAGGGGGTAGAATATAAAATTACAGGTAGCAATTAGGGGAAAATGCTGTGGCAGTGAAATGAACGTGCTTCTGAAACATGAGACTCAAAAGAACAGTCATGACACACACCAGAGTTTCCACATGGATGTGGTACAGTGGCAGTCCCAAAGAGAATAATGTTCATTTTTTGGTCAGATTGGTTTGTGTGTTGCTGTGGGAGACTGAAAGGGCCATAGGTTGCTTTTGTTAAAAGCTTGTCTTCCATTTCTCCCTGCTAATGTCTTATTCCTCTGTATTTGCAAAGAAGAAACTATGGAAAGGAATCATTTTATTTTACAATTCAATTCAGCATAGAATATCAAGGAAGGTTTTTTTGTTGTTGTTGTTGTTGTTTGAGATTTTATTCATTCATTTGAGAGATTTTTTTATAATTTAAAAAAAATTTTATAATAAACGGTAGGTTGCTTTTTTTTATTATTATTATTTTTTTATTTATTTGTCAGAGAGAGAGAGAGCACAGGCAGGCAAATGCGTGGCAGGCAGAGGCAGAGAGAGAAGCAGGCTCCCCCTGAGCAAGGAGCTTGACTCGGGGCTTGATCCCAGGACCCTGGGATGAGACAGAGAGATTGAGAGAGAGAATACAAGCAGGGGGAGAGGGAGAAAGAAGCAGGCTTCCCGCTGAGCAGGGAGCCCAGCGCTGGGCTCAGTCCCAGGACCCCAGGATCATGACCTGAATGAGTTGAAGGCAGGTGTATAACTGACTGAGCCACCCGGGTGCTCCTAGGAAGGAGTTTTTAAGATCTTACACCTGTCCCATTATTTCCTGCTCTTGAGTTCCAGTATATGGACATGTTTGCCGTGGAAATACTCATTCTGTGAGAATACTCTCAGTAATGGTTGCTTTTGCCTTTTGGTAGTAAGTAAGGATGTGTGTTCTTCTCCGCTCCGAAGTGCTTAATTGCTTGCCGCCTTTTTAAGGAAGCATAGACCCGCTTATGTTCCCAACAAGTTACTTCCATAACTGAAGATCATATCTACAGTTGCTGTTAATAAATTGAGTATGGTTAGGATTTTTTTCTTCTTTGAAGTGATACTGATCGTGTGTTAAAAAGTAGAGCTTAGGGGGCACCTGGGTGGCTCAGTGGGTTAAGGTCTCTGCCTTTGGCTCGGGTCATGATCCCAGGGTGGTGGGATCGAGCCCCGCATCGGGCTCTCTGCTCAGCAGGGAGTCTGCTTCCTCCTCTCTCTCTCTCTCTCTCTCTCTCTCTCTCGGCCTGCCTCTCTGCCTTGTGATCTGTCAGATAAATAAATCTTAAAAAGAAAAAGTAGGGCTTAGGGTATAGCTTTTCTTCTTCATGGATTAGACCGTGTGATAGTGTTTAAATACTATTTGACTAAGATCATGTAGGCATTATATGTTTCTTCTCTTTATATCTTTGTATTTTATTTACTTATTCATTAAAAGATTTTATTTATTTATTTGAGAGGATGAGAGAGAGAACAAGTGAGAGGACAAGAGCAGGAAGAGGGAGAAGCAGACTCCTTGCTGAGCAGGAAGCCCTGTTTGTTTCGGGGTTCCATCCCAGGACACTGAGATCATGACCTGAGCCTAAGGGAGCGGCTTAACCTACTGAGCCACCCAGGCATCCCAGTATATCTTTTTTTTTTTTTTTTAAGATTTTATTTATTTGTCAGAGAGAGTGAGCACAGGCAGACAGAATGGCAGACAGGCAGAGGGAGAAGCAGGCTCCCTGCTGAGCAAGGAGCCTGATGCGGGACTCGATCCCAGGACGCTGGGATCATGACCTGAGCCGAAGGCAGCTGCTTAACCAACTGAGCCACCCAGGCGTCCCTTTTTTTTTTTTTTAAGATTTTATGTATTTATTTGAGGGGCACCTGGGTGGCTCAGTTGTTGAGCATCTGCCTTGGGCTCAGGTCATGATCCCAGAGTCCTGGGATTAAGCCCCACATCGGGTTCCCTGCTCCAGGGGAAGCCTGCTTCTCCCTCTCCCACTCCCCCTGCTTGTGTTTCCTCTCTCACTGTCTGTCTCTCTCTCCCTTTCTCTGTCAAATAAATAAATAAAATCTTTATTTATTTATTTAAGAGAGAGAGAGAGCACAAGCTGATGGAGGAGCAGAGGAAGAGGGAGAAACAGACTCCCGGCTAAGCAGGAAGCCCAGATAGGACTCATTCCCTGGGATCCTGACCTGAGCTGGAGACAAGACACTTAACCAACTGAGGCAGAAACTTAACCCACCCAGGAGCCCCCCTCTCTTTTATATCTTACAACAAATGTTAAGGAGTGAAGGAGGCTCTGTGAACTTCACCTTAGGAGTTGGGCTAAAGAACTTCAATTGTAGGAGGCTACGCGAACAAATGAAGAAGAAAAAAGTTTAGTTGTTTTTTTTTTTTTCCTGAGATCTGCCTTAGTGCTTTTGTTTTAATTAAAAAGAAAAAACCCATTAACGTAAAGACCAGATGAATAGTTGTTTCCAGTTTATACATGAAGTGATTTTGATATTAAATAATACTCATTTAGTAGGAAGTTCGATTTTGAGGCAGAGGGCCATTTTCCTCCAACATTTGTTATTTTTTATGGTATACAGAGTGAGTCTGAATACATTACAGGATTGGAAATATTAAGTATGAAGATTAAATTGAGCATTTTTTTTAAAGAGAACTCAAGCAGGGGTAGGGGCAGAAGGAAAAGGAGAGAGAATATATATATATATTTTAATATTTAATTTATTTACTTGACAGAGATCACAGGCAGGCAGAGAGAAGTGGGGGGGGAAGCAGGCTCCCCGCCAAGCAGAGAGCCCGATGTGGGGCTCGATCTCATGACCCTGAGATCAGGGCCCAAGCCAAAGGCAGAGGCTTAACCCACTGAGCCACCCAGGCGCCCCAAGGAGAGAGAATCTTTTTAAAGACTTGTTAAAAAATTTTTTTGACAGAGAGAGAGATCACAAGTAGGCAGAGAGGCAGGCAGAGAGAGAGGGGGAAGCAGGCTCCCCACTGAGCAGAGAGTCCGATGTGGGGCTTGATCCCAGGACCCTGAGATCATGACCCGAGCTGAAGGCAGAGGCTTAAACCACTGAGCCACCCAGGCGCCGAAGGAGAGAGAATCTTAAACAGGCTCCACACCCAGCACAGAGCCTGATTCGGGGCTCAGTCTTACAGCCCTGACTGTGATCATGACCTGAGCGGAAATCAAGGGTTGGTCACCAAACTGACGGAGCCACCCAGGTGCCCCTAAATTGAGCATTTAAAAGAAGGATTTGAAATGGAAGTGTTGGTTGTTCACAAGGAAGATGGAAAGAATGATACAGAGATAGCTTCAGATTTTAAAGTTTTATTTATGAGAGACAGAGCACGGCGCGCACATGAGTAGGGGCAAGGGCAGAGGGATGAGCAGACTCCCTTTGAGCAGGAAGGCTGAAGGATGCTGCGGGATCAGGCTCTGAGCTCCAGGCAGTCGCTTAACCAGCTGAGCCACCCAGGCGCCCTGCATTCTTGTATACTTTTTACATATTATTTGCTGAATAGGCATTGGGTACCACATTATATGGTATCTGTTTGATGTTCATGAGATATACTGGAATATTCAGAAACTTTGAAGTTTCTAATTATACTTTCTCTTGCTGTGTGACTGTAGCTCTTAGAAATTACTGTATAGACTATCTGAAGTTCCAATTTAGCGATTTTTTAGAAAATTATTTAATGATCCCTGAGTGAATCTAGTAACCTTTGTTTTAGGTCGACCACTAGGAATTAAGAGTTATTGTCACAGAAGCTATTTATGTAAATGGCTATATTTGTTGAGCACCTATTAACTTCTGGGCACCATGCTAGGCCCTGGGATATAGTGATGAACAGAAAATTGTTTGTCCCTCTGAGACCTTTATTTTTTAGGTAGGAAGACAACAGAGGAATAGGCAGTTACAGTAGAATGTGATGATTGCCAAAACGGGGAAATGCATGGAGCACGGAACTAACGTAGCCTTTGGGAATCTGCATGTGACCATGACTAAGCTGGGTCCTGCAGTATAGGCCTTGGGCTGGCCAGGGGTTGGGGGCACACAAACAGGGAAGATGTCCACTGCTCTGGGCAGAGAGGGCAGCCTTTTTAGATCTGATGAAGCTAGAGGAGCCTGGGTGCTGAGCTGGGGTGAGGTCCTCCATTGTGCACTTCCTTTTGAATGCATCTCATCTTATGGACTGTGTCTTCTAAAGGCGAAAATTGCGTCTTTTCTTTAATTCAAGTTTTTTTTTTTTTAATTCCAGTTAACACACGGTTAAAAATTAGTTTTTAACTAATTTAATTTTAACACATTAGTTAAAAATTCTGTCTTTTGCTATTAAATTTTTCACAGTCTCTGAGAAAATGATGGGCTTTTCAGAAGTGCTTAATAAACACTTGCCATGAAAGCTAGAGTCATGTGGATTTCACATAATGAAATAAATTGAGTCAAGTTTATTAACTTTTAATAGCATATTGATTCTTTAAAAAGTAGATTATAAAAGTAACGTGTTTATTGTAAAAAATTAGATAATACATTTGTTTTATAATTTGGGTTTTATTTTTATATATTTCACTATACAGAATTTTAAAATATATTTCTGGTTAATGATGGTGGAGTACTGACATCTTGTTCTCTCTAAACCAACTAGAAGTAATAAGGAGCAAGAGAAACAGAAAAGCAGCTCATTCTTTGATAACTAACAAAATCTTACAACCAGAATATGTGAATTAGTGCAGGTGAGTGCAGTGAAAATTGAACCAAGGCAGGAGGATGACAGGAGAACATGAACTCCCGCAAAGTGAGGGCGCAGCTTTCTCCCAAGTGGCTGACCCACCATGGGAACAAAACCAATAAGGCGCGTATGTGGAATGGCAAAGCTGGTGTGTACATTGGGTTCCCTGAGTGGTAAGAGGTGGGGCTGAATTAGGGACTGTGTAGTCATACTAATTTCGCAGGGAGTTTAGAGTGGAGGAGAAATTGGCAGGAAGCAGCCATACAGCGGCCAGTCTTGGTCAACTGAAGAGAAATACAGCCTACATTATCATCCCCTGAAAATCTGTGGCATGTGGGCCTCTGTGACTTGGGGAGATGAGTTCAGCATTGAGTCAAGCTTCAAGGGAAGAGTGTTGCTGAGAATCATTTTCAGAAACAGCACAGCGAGTGAAAATTATGAACAGAGTTCCCTATGGTGGGAGGTGGCTTGGGAGGTTGGGAGTAAGATATGGCTCCTCTGAGGCAGGATTCTAAAGAAGAGACACAAAAGCTCCAGAAATCAATGATAAGACAACAGGAAGAGATAAGAGTGAACTGATGGAACCAGGTTACAAAATAAAAGAATCCAATCATTATAGAAATGAAGGTCACTTTCAAAGCGGCATATATATACTCTAGCTGGGAATCATGGAGGTATGCTTGAGAGGTTTGAGCAGTCCAAAATGGAAAAAAGTAAAAATTGAGAAAGACTAGAGAGTAATAGATACGAAACACAGTGAATTTAGCATACCAATAATTGATATCCCTGACATAGAATCATAGACGCAGAAGGAATTTGTCAAGACAGTAAGAGTTTACCATAATAAAAGATTCAATATTTTAGAATGGTTTCTAGTCTTTCTTTCTTTTTTTTTTTAAAGATTTTATTTATTTATTTGATAGAGATCACACAAGCAGGCAGAGAGGCAGGCAGAGAGGGGAGGGGAGAAGCAGGCTCCCTGCCGAGCAGAGAGCCCTAGGTGGGACTCGATCCCAGGACACTGGGATCGTGACCCGAGCAGAAGGCGAGCAGAAGGCAGCGGCTTAACCCGCTGAGCCACCCAGGCGTCCTGGTTTCTAATCTTTCAATGTAAAGATTATTGTTGGGTCAAAACAGGGAAAAAAAAATCAAGTCCCCTATAAAATAAAAGAGGCTGGCCTTATAAACTTTCCCATTTTGTAACATGTGGAAAAAACTACACAGTCACTAGAGAAAAAAATATGACCCAGGAATTTTATGTCCAGGCAAGCTATAGCTTAATATGAATTGACACCTATTTTTCAAAAAAAGCCAGGGCTTAGTTCTCATTAAGTCAGCCCTGCAGGTGGGGGCTGGGGGGTGGTAGGGCTGGAGAAGGAAGGGTAATTATAAACTATTGAATCGAGAGATGAGTTGAAAACTGAGTTAAGGGGCGCCTGGGTGGCTCAGTTGTTAAGCAAGCATCTGCCTTCAGCTCAGGTCATGATCCTGGGGTCCTGAGATCGAGCCCCACATCAGGCTCCTTGCTCAGCAGGAAGCCTGCTTCTCCCTCTCCCACTCCCCTTGCTTGTGTTCCCTCTCTTGCTGTCTGTCAAATAAATAAATAAAATCTTAAAAAATATATGAATTAAAAGAATTGGTGATTAGCATTAAATTTAAATGTAGACCTAATATATTGTGGCAGTGTAGAAATAGAAGGAAAAATTCAGAATTGGGGATTGGGTAGATGGTTACAAAAATGAAAAGTTTTCTCATCATTCATAACATGAGATCAGTAATGGTAACGCCAAGTACACCTGACCCTTCAGCGGTGTGGTGTGAACTGTGCTGGTCCAAACTGGATTTTTTTCTGTAAATACAGCACTGTAAATGTATTTTCCTTATGATTTTCTTAATATTTTCTTTAGCTTTATTATAAGAATATAGTATAATATGCATACATGGGAAATTTGTATTAATCAACTGTTTATATTATCAGTGAAGTTGCTGGTCAGCAGTAGGCTCTTAGTAGGTATGTAAGGTCAAAAGTTGTACTTCGATTTTTGACTATGTAGGGTGTTGGTGCACCTAATTCCTGCATTGTTCAAGGGTCAGCTCTGTACTGATTTTCTTAGTGTGGGGTAGAGAGATGTTATCTAAAGAACATAGACTAGATCTTCCAAGAAAACAGACTATGTAGTGAAATACGTTATAAAAAAATTAAAAGCTAAAAGGATTTTTAAAAGATAAAATTAGGACAAACTATTTGTCATATGAACAAATGTAAAATTTATAAAATGGATAAACTCATTGATTAGGAGAAAATGACAGATTGGAGCAAAAAAATTAAATCCATTAAGAAAGGTATCTGAAAATGTTCCAACAAGTAATATTTTAGTGAGTTTATAATTTATTCATTTATTTAGTGCATTTTTTAGGTGTCGTGACCATACAGTCTCTTTTGTCAAGTACTCAGCTCTACTGTTATGGTGGCAAAGCAGCCATAGATAACATGTAAATGAATGAGCAGGACTGTGTTCCAGTGAAACTATTTACAAAAACAGGTAGTGGGCCACATTTGTCCTGAAAGCCAGTTTGCTGACCCATTAGCAGACGACTTTAAAAGGTTAATATAATAGCATGATACTTGGAATAACAACATACCCTGGAAACATTCTTTTTCAAGCATACCTCTTAGACCTCAAAGAAAATATCTGTCAAATCCAAAAAGCAGAGATATATGCAGATTGTGCTCTTTATTCTTAACTAGAACTAAAGCAAAAGATATAAAACTTTGCCATCTCGGGACGCCTAGGTGGCTCAGTTGGTTGAGTGGCTGCCTTCGGCTCAGGTCATGATTCCAGCGTCCTGGGATCGAGTCCCACATTGGGCTCCTTGCTTGGCAGTGAGCCTGCTTCTCCCTCTGCCTCTGCCTTCCTCTCTGTTTGCCTGTGCTCACTCTCTCTCTCTCTAACAAATAAATAAATAAAATCTTTAAAAAAAAAAAAAACTTTGCCATCTGCGAAAATTAAGTAACCCTCAGGCCAAAGGAAAAATTGAAAACTCAAATCCAAATTAACTAGAAAGTACTGATAGCCAAACATCTGTGTTAGTACCTCTGGGATAGGACTAAAGCAGTATTCAGAGGAAAATTCATAAATATAAATAAATTACCAAGCAAGAAAAGAATGAGACAGTTCTCGAGAACTGTCTCAAGAACTTCCCAAGAAGTTACCAAACAACAAAAAAAAAACCCTGGAAAGAAAGCAGAAAGAAGGTATTAGCAGATATAAAGGCAGAAATTGGTGAATTTAGAAAATACACATGGAGGTACTAATAAATCCAAGAGATTTGGGCTTTTTATTTATATTTTTGCAGATGTTAGTAACAATTTTAAACAGATAAACTCCTGTTGAGCCTAATCATGAACAAAGCGAGAAAGAACAAATATCACCTGTGTGTGAACGCACACAGAATATGAGAATGAATCCCAGATACTTCGAAAATTAAATGAAAGTGATCATATTGCTAAATTGTGCACAGGTAAATTTCAAAACCTGATGTGCACAAAAAAGCACTATGAGGCCCAGGAACCTGCTAAGGAACATTATAACTGCAGTGCTTTTTCCCTTTTTCCAGAACACAGAAAAAGGGAAAGGATTTTCTAAGTTATTTTTTGAAATATTATTTTGATACCAAATTCTGAAAAAACATTAAAAAACCCAAGTTCTAGACCATTTTCAAATTACAAAAATCCTAAAAATTAGCAAATGTAATTTAGCAAAGAATAATACACGATGACCATATTCTGAGGATGAATTATTGGGAAATATTGAGAAGTACTAAATGCCATGTTTTTAACAGTACAAAAGAGAAAAATGATTTTCTCTCAAGCTGAAAAAGAGTTTGGTAAAATTAACCATCAATTCTGAATTTTTTTGTTGTTTTTTGTTTATCTTTTATTGTTTTTTTTTTAAAGGAACAACTGAATAAAACGAGTTATTTGATACTTCCTTAACATAACAGGCAATAAGTCTTACGATAAAAGTTCGCAGGATTCCTACCATTGACTGTAAGCAATTCTCATTTAATGGGAATAACTGTGGTCCCCATTATTCACATTATTCCAGCAGGTCTGGCCCATTCAAATAGGAAAAAAGAGATACATGAAAATTGAAAAGAAAGGGGAAATCATCAGTCTAAACACATCACAAGTGATTGTAGATCTAGAATATGTCTTAAAAGTGAAGGTTGTCCTTCATATCGCTCCATCCCTACTGCCACTGTTCTATGATTTATGAAATATTCTCCTACAGATAGTTATATTGGCTACTTTTTTCACTTACATCCAGTGTATTTTTTTCTCCAAAGTTCATACGAGTTTACTTTAACTAATTTACGAAATATTTAATGTTGACCAGGTGGATGAGGAAGTCAAAGAGAGTGTAAAAATGAGATAGCAGAGACTTCTAGGTGGCTCAGCCCATTAAGTGTCCAACTCTTGATTTTGACTCTGGTCATCATGATCTCAGGGTTGTGAGATCAAGTCCCATGTCCGGCTCTGTACTGGGCATGGAGGTCCCCCCCGCCTTAAGATTCTTTTTCTCCCTCCCCCTCTACCCCTCTCTCCTTCTCTTAAAAAAATAAATAAATAAAAGCATGGGTTTGCTTCGAAATATTTTCTGTCCTTGAACATCTAGACCTTTAGGGCAGTTAAAAAAATTTTTTTTAAGATTTCATTTATTTATTTGACAGAGATCACAAGTAGGCAGAGAGGCAGGCAGAGAGAGAGGAGGAAGCAGGCTCTCTGCTGAGCAGAGAGCCCGATGTGGGGCCCGATCCCAGGACCCTTAGATCATGACCTGAGCCGAAGGCAGTGGCTTAACCCACTGAGCCACCCAGGCGCCTTAGGGCACTTATATTTTTAATACAACGTTTTCTCCTTATATCCTAATAAGCTAAAAAAGGGAAAGCTCTTACTTTTGTTTTTTTTAAGATTTTCTTTATTTATTTGTCAGAAAGAGAGAGTAAGCCCAAGAAGGGGAATGACAGGCAGACGGATAAGCAGGCTCCTTGCTGAGCAAAGAGCCCAATGCGGGACTGATTCCAGGATTAGGATCATGACCTGGGCAGAAGGCAGACACTTAACAGACTGAACCACCCAGGCATCCCGAAAGCTCTTATTTTTTAATTTACATTGATCTCTAATTAGGTTTACTCAGTAATGAATATGATTTTTATTAACTAAGCTAAGACTTCACAGTTTTTTCTGCTGCAGTGAAATGCTTAAGGACAACATAAATTCTCTATCTTTATCACCAACAGGTAGAATATAAGTAATAAGCGCTAACATTTTTTCATAACTTCATTTGTTTGGTGCTTAACATGCACCAGGCAGGGACGCCTGGGTGGCTCAGTGGGTTAAGCCTCTGCCTTCGGCTCGGGTCATGATCCCAGGGTCCTGGGATCGAGTCCCGCATCCGGCTCTCTGCTCGCAGGGAGCCTGCTTCTCCCCTCCCCTCTCTGCCTGCCTCTCTGCCTACTTGTGTGATCTCTGTCAAATAAATAAATAAAAAATCTTTAAAAAAAAAAAAAAAAACATGCACCAGGCAAGGTAGTTGGTGCATTGGGTGCCTTGTATCACTTGACCTTAGAGCAGCCTGGTAACTTAGCTACTATTATCCCCATTGTAGGTGAGACAACCGAGGTGGTATTATTTATTCAGGGTAACACTAAGTGGCTGGCAAACTTGTCTTCTGACTCCTTTAAGTATGATTCTTGACATTTATGGATGTAAGGAATTTCATGTTCAGCTTTGTAAAGAGGAGTGTATTCTCGAGTTTTCTGTCACTATGTGTTCAAGCTATTCCATCGGCCCCTCTGGATGACTTGTAGATTCTGGAGAAGGTGGGTTAAATCACATGTGCCCCCAGTAGCCCGACTTGACAAATCAGTTTTCACTGTAGACTATCTGGTGTTACAATATGTAAACGTTACTGCTGGCCGCTCTGTGTGCAGAGAAGTGGTGGGTGTTAACACGGTTTCTTCCTTCCATTTGTTACCGAAACCCCAAACATTCCTTCAGTCCTGATTGTTATAAACTATTTAGTGCCATCGGATGCAGCATGTGGTGCAGAGCCCCGTGCCCTGGGTGGCGGAAGTGTAGTTAGGTGACTAGTCTTTGGGCCCAAGAAGTTAACAGTTTGGATGGGATCAACGTGGGTAAATAATGATGGGGAAAGGACTTCTTAAACAGGGATCGCCCCCCCCCCGCCCCGCCCTTTTGTATTTCATAGAAACGTTTGTTGCAAACGGCCAGATATTTTGCTGACCTCAAAAAATGTCGAACTTCTGAGGGACATTTTAAGTCTGTAGGGTCATTGCCCTGGTATTGTGAGGAGATTGTGCGTTCCGAAGATAGCTGTAGCATTCAGCCACCGGTAATGGAATACAGAGACCTGCCGCCTTCCGACATTGGTTGGGTGGAAGAGCCCGCCGCTTTGAGTACTCAGAGAACTTGCCCAGAGTAAAAGTTACTCCATGCAATTTGGAGGGGCGAGGTAACTTGATATGTTATAACGTCTCTTTTTAATGTAATATCGGGATGATGGATTACCAAGGAGAATCCGTCTGGTTAGGAAGGGTGATTTCCTAGTATTTGTTTCACTTCCCAGGTGAGCAAGCCGTTCTCGTCTCTGTTTGTTAACTAGGCCTTTTGATGTTTTTGTAGGCAATCTGCTTCATCTTGACTCTGCAGCGTTCCCAACTGTGGTATCCTTGGGGTTCTCTTAACATTGCTATGGTGCAGAAGATTTAAAATCAGGTATGGCCGTGGGGCCAGAAGTCCCTCAGTGAAATTCTCAGCTTCAATGTGCCTTACACTGTCTGATTTATCATTTGGGTTTCTTTTTTTTGTGGTGGTCTTTTAGCTGATGTTCACAAGGAATAGAGTCACGTGATGTATGAAGGGAAACATATACACTTCTCTGAGGTTGACAATAAGCCCTTGTGCTCATATAGCCCCAAACTGTGCAAGCAGCGGCGACTGAACGGGTACGCTTTCTGTATCAGACACGTTCTGGAGGACAAGACTGCCCCCTTCAAGCAATGTGAATATGTGGCCAAGTATAACAGCCAACGTTGCACCAACCCCATCCCCAAATCAGAGGATCGTAGGTAAGACCAATCATGGGAATCCATCTCTTTGATTTCATCCGTAGGTTTGGAATTGTCCTTGTCTTTTCTTGTTTCTTTTTTTAAAGGGGGCGACTTGAAACATTCTAGAAAATGGAGTAGAGAACTTGGGGAATTATTTGAAAAGTATGCTTGAGTGTGTTTCTTTGTTTTTTGTTTTAATTATTGATTTGATAGACTTTAAGAGAATTTTTCCCTCAAAATCGTTGCTTGTGTTTGGTTTGCAGTCTTATAAGGCAGTTCCTGATTATGATAGAAATCTGCTTACACAACAGAAATTATAGGAACTACTTAGGTGTTATAATTAATGGTAATGATTTTGGAATTTTTTAATCTGTGCTTGAAAGGTAGCAAAAGGCGTGTACTTACAGAAAAAGAATTATTCAAAAGAATGATTACTTGAATTATTAAGAAGATTTACATTCTATCAGACTTCCAAACGGTGTTCGGCATTGCTCTGTAATCTTGCCTCTTTTGGTTAAAAGAGTTCCATATAAAGTATGTTTAACATAATTGAGAAATGGCATGTTCATAGTAAGAGTAGACTTTATCACTAGGATTATGAATTTCTAGGCTGAATTAAAAAACGTGGAGATGTTTTTAGAGTCTTATGATAGTTACTTATCTTTCATATTCTCAAGAAAATTCATATATAATCTCTTTTTCGTTTCTTTTTCTTCAGTTCTCCAGAAACCATGTGGGTCATTGTAGGATATTACAGACAGATGCACAATTACTTTCCCAAAAGTTTCCAATAATGTTATCTTTAGGTAGAAAGTGTGAACTTTTTACTTTTATCTCTCAGATACACATGTACAACCCTGGTGCTTGTTCCTCTGCCTAAGCAGATGTCACCTGCATAAACTGGTTGAAAAGAGGTCATGTTTTGTATATTTCATGGCGAGCAGTTTTTACACTTTTACAGTGAAATAAATAAATAATTTGTGTTTATAGAGCTCCCACCAAAATGAGTATAGATAGCATCATGTGGTGATTTGGGAATACTCTCTTGGAATTTCTAATGAGCACTTAAAGCTTCACATTACAATACCTGAAAGTTAGAAGCAGCTGCTCAGTGAGGCAAGGAATAAAATTTTAATCTCCGTTGAGAAAGGGACCACTGTACCTGGCTAAACATACCTGTCCAGCTGCTTCTAGCTGACTTAACCTGTCCATTTCTTAGCCCTGGCCTTTTTTTTTTTTTTTTTAAGATTTTATTCATTTGACAGAGAGAGATCACAAGTAGGCAGAACAGCAGGCAGAGAGAGAAGAGGAAGCAGGCTCCCTTCTAAGCAGAGAGCCTGATAAGGGCTCCATCCCAGGACCCTGAGATTATGACCTGGGCGGAAGGCAGAGGTTTAACCCACTGAGCCACCCAGTTGCCCCAGCCCTGGCCTTTTTTAACGTGAAGACTTGATGAACTTGGATTCGTTTTTTACTCCAGACTCCACTGTAAACATATCCATAATTTTGTCCTTTTTTTTTTTTTTTAAAGTTACTTATTTAAGTAATCTCTATACCCAATGCGGGGGCTCAAATTCATGACCCTGAGATCAACAGTTCCAGTCTCCTCCTGCTGAGCTGGCCAGGCATTAAATTTTTAAGGCAGAAATTAAAAAAAAAAAAAGGACAAATTTAATTTTGTCTTAAATTCAGTTTACCACATTTGCAATTGTCCACCTTGGATTTTTTTTTTTTTTCGTTTTAGCAGAAGTAAGTACTATCTTAATAGCTAGCAGTGAGAAGTAAAGTTAAGAGTTGCTCTGAATTTCTCCACAATATTAATTCTCTGAATCATAGGTCTTCACCTTGCTATTCAAAGTTAATTTCCTCTTTTCGGGATGCCTGGGTGGCTCAGTTGGTTAAGTAGCTGCCTTCAGCTCAGGTCATGATCCCAGCGTCCTGGGATCGAGTCCCACATCGGGCTCCTTGCTCAACAGGGAGCCTGCTTCTCCCTCTGCCTCTGCCTGCCTCTCTCTGCCTGTGCTCGCGCTCTCTCTCTCTCTCTAACAAATAAATAAATAAAATCTTTTAAAAAAAAAAAGAGGTAATTTCCTCTTTTCAGAACTAAGAAAAGAAGGGGAAGGACTTTTGTGTGGCTATGTTGAGAGAAACTACCCTGAAGTACTAAGTTACATAAATTTTTTTAAAAAATTGGTTCAGGGGCGCCGGGGTGGCTCAGTGGGTTAAAGCCTCTGCCTTCAGCTCAGGTCATGATCCCGGGGTCCTGGGATCGAGCCCCGCATGGGGGGCTCTCTGCTCAGCAGGGAGCCTGCTTACCTTTCTCTCTCTGCCTGCCTCTCTGCCTACTTGTGATCTCTCTCTCTCAAATAAATAAATAAAATCTTTAAAAAATTGGTTCAAACCAATGCAGATGGTATTAATATTTTTATTATTTGTAGGTTGTTAGGAAATAGATTAAAATAGACATCAGTAGGAGGTAATGTTCTTATGTTGCCTCAAGAAGTCCAGGTTGAATTGCTATAAGGTCTAGCGTGTGTATAAATATTGATAGTTAATAACTACACTGTATGACATAGTGTAGAAAAGGTTGATATTCTTTTGAAAATAAGCTTTCATTATTGTTAATGCAGTTACTCTTTGGACACTTAGGAATTTGAGATGGTTTTATGTATTATTTTAGAAAACAAATTCCCAAGGACTTTTAGTTGATAAGATTATCTGATTGGTGGTCAGCTAAAGGAAGCTTCTTAGTATCTGATGTCTAACTTCTGGTATGTATTGAAAATGCTAACTTATGGGATTCTGCCTCTTTGGAATAGAATAATAGAATATTGTTATGTTTAGTAGGAGTACTAGTATAATTGAAAAAGTAAAGTTCATTTTCTAATGTACTTGTATGGTGGGAAGCTGAGGCTTATTGCTGTAGCCTTGGTTTCTCAGAGATAAGTTGTTATATTAAATTGGTTATTTTACATAATACTTTCAATATGTTCGCTATAATTTTATCTATTTTAATAGTGTATATTTGTCAAGAAGTTTTTTGTTTTTTGTATGTTTACTAGTTTGCTAAACAGTTAAATTAAGATATCGTTCACATATGATACAGTTCACTCGTTTGAAGTGTCCAGTCAGTATTTTTTAGTATTTACAGGGCTGTACAACTATCATCACAGTCTGATTTATAACATTTTCATCCCTTCAAAAGAACCTATTGCCAGTCACTCCCCTGTATAGTTACTTGGTTCATATTTGCATATCTTTTTTTTTTAAGGGCAATTCTTTTTTTTTTTTTTTTTTTACGATTTTATTTATTTGTTTGAGAGAGAAAGAGAGAGAGACAGCTTGAGCAGGGCAGAGGGAGAAGCAGGCTCCCCGCTGAGCAGGGAGCCAGACATGGGGTTTGATCTCAGGACGCTGGGATCTTGACCTGAGTTGAAGGCACTTAACCCGCTGAGCCACCCAGGCATCCCTGCATACTTCTTTTAAACGCTGATCAGAATGAAGGAAGCTGTTGTAATTCTAGCTGTGAAAGCTTTTCCCTTCTAGAGGAGGAAGTATTCTACCAGTTCAGGCTCTGTGGTGGGAGTGCTGAGAGCGCAGCTGGAGCAGGAGCCCAGGGTGAGGCGGAAGGAGGGAAGGACCCGCAGGTTAGCCTCTGCCCTGTCTGCCCTGTGACGGCGGTGGCATGGAGGAAGCTCAGTTTCCCGTGCAGGCTGCCCACGTGTAATGAGCAGAAAAATGCCATTTCCGAGTTTAATCCCATCTCATTTCTCCCCTATTGATCCTTTTGTTAATTTAAAAATGACTTGAAAAAACAACAAAAATCATGCAGTTACCCCTTGAAAACTTTTTTCCTTGTTGGCTGCAGCTTTATAAATCTATTCTCTTTAGGGTCTATGTGAGACCTCACCCCAGCCTGTTACGTGTGTATGTGCAGGTGTGTGCGCACACACGTGGTGCAGGTTTTCCTGACTCCTGAAAGCTTTTTCTTAATAGTCCTATTAAAATTGAGGCGTGTTTCTGAGAGATTGATTTCTAAGACCAACAACACCATGTGTCTCTGGATTCCTTGGTGAATATGTATTTTTAACAAATACTTAAAAATTTGTCTAATACAGCCCAATGAGTGTGGGGATTGACATTAATTACTTCATTGCCATTTTCCCGCAAACCCTGTGCTGTAGAGATATCACAGGTGCACTACAATAGAAATAGATGGCATTTTCAAATAAGTTTGGGAAACACTGCCAGACAGGCATATTGCCACCTTAAAGCATAATGCACATTATCATACAGAATGCTTTGAGAAGTTGTTCAGCAGAAGCAAACAACAAAATTACTAATTCTGTTGAAGCCAGCATTTTCCGAATTTATTTAAGCGTGGACTAGTCTTTTTATGGCATACTTGCTGACCTTCTGAACTGCATGAAGAGTACCCGTCTGGGAAACACTACTTTTCTACTGGTTAGAAGCCTCCTTAGATTTTCAGTGTGGTTTATGGGAACAACATGCGTTCTGCCTTCTTATTAAGTAGAAGGATTCTGTCCTTTTTAGTATTTTGAAAATACCATTGCCATTACAAAAGTAACCTCATAGCTGAAGACTAGGAAAAGTCTTCCTGGGCTTTGATTCTTCCTTTGAGTCTCAGCTCTGTCAGTTTCCAGATGAGGGTTTGGGGCAAGTTATTAAATTGTTATCAAGTTTAGTTTCCTCATCTGTATGAAGGGCATTATTTTAGTACCTGCTGCAGGTAGAAAACATGTACTTCTCTGGCTGTTGAGGAGCCCATTTCATCTATAATCCCTCTAACTAGTTTTATTATTTTACTATCTCCTTCCCCTTATTCTTTATTTCTTTCTCTCTCAATCTGTGTGTCTATGTGTGTAGAATATAGTGTAGACACTTGGTATTTTTAGGGGTTATGTCATAAGATCGTTGCGAATCTGCAAATACTTGATTGACATTGGAATATATATATGTGTGTGCGTATATATATGTAGCATATATATATATATATATGTAAATACATATGTACCTATTTTCCCCCTCCCCATAACAAGAGTTTTTAGAGATCCTTTAGATTTGATGAGTTATTTTGTGCTGTGAATACAAAGTAACAAAGCAGAGTGCGAAGCCACAGCTGGATGGTTTTCCAGGGCCGCTCAGTATATTTGCACGACTGGCTTCTGTCTGGCAGCCTCTGCACACACACAACTCACTGATTTGCTTCAGGAAAATTGCAGACGTTGAGGCTTGCTTGAGAGTAGTGCAGGTTGTTAGTATTAAATCCGTGAGTGCCAAAAGTTCCTATAGCCATGCATGTTTAATATATTAGGTAGGATTTACGTTTTGTACTATGTTGTTTTATATTCGACTTCTCTTAGTGTATATCATGAACATTTCCCCGTGTGTATGTGTGTGTGTGTGTGTTTTTAAAGGTACTGCAACAGCCACTTGCAGGTACTTGGCTTTATCCCGAAAAAAGAGAGGAAGAAAAAGAATGATCCTATAGATGAGGTGAAGGTCAGGCACCAGATGGATACCATGGCCTTTAGCCTGACGGTGCCTCCGTTGGCCTTGAAGATGCCCAATGGACTGGATGGCATGTCCCTCTCTCCACCCGGGGCTAGGGTCCCTCTCCACTACCTGGAAACCGAGTTGGAAGACCCATTCGCTTTCAACGAGGAAGATGATGACCTAAAGAAAGGGGCAACTGTGAGAAAGAAGTTGCAGAGCAAGTTGGCCCAGAATCGGCAGCGCCAGAGAGAGACCGAGATTTTGAAAGTCCGACAAGAGCACTTTAGTCCCCCTCCTGCGCCTTCACAGCAGCAGCCCCCGCAGCAGCACTCCCACCTGTCACCTTTATCCACTTCTTTGAAACCTCCAGCGCCACCGCCACCGCAGGGTTTAGTCTGCAAGTCACCTCCACCTCCGAACACCAGCCTACCAATGCAGGGAGTGGCCCCCACCACGCACACTATAGCACAAGCGAGGCAGTTGTCCCACAAGAGGCCGCTGCCCCTCCTGCCATCCAGTAGGGCTCCCGCCGCAGACCCGCCCAGGACTGACCGGGTCCTCATGAAAGCCACAGCCTTCTCACCACACTTCTCCTGTATAAGTCGCCTGCAGAGACTGGTGAAACTGTGCACCCAGAAACATCAGTTGGACACTGATCTGTTTCCCCATTTAGGTGAGTTCTCTCGTTTCCCAGCTCGCGCTCGGAAGGTAACACAGCGTGCCCTTCCGCGGGGGGCTCTGTGTTCAGAACTGCCGTGTATGTGACAGGGCTGGAGGGACCCTGAGACCCGGTGGTCCGGGGGAAGACTGTGTTTAGGGAGGCTGTCATAAAGGCAATACCCTAGGGGGAGGGGATGAGCCTTGGTGGACAGGATATGGGAGTAGGAGTTGGGAAATTTGGAATCGCAGTCACAGTTCCTAAGTTAGTGTTAGCACCAGCCGTATTAAAAGGCAGTTGTGTGGTTCTCTGCCCCTGTGAGCTCAGCACCTGTGTCTGATGAACTTTTCTTCGACTTGTCTTATCTTAGGACTTTGGAATAGTGATAGCATTGTTAATAGCTGCTGACAGTTAGAAAAAGAAAAAAAAAAACTTGCAAAAAACAAATTTCCCAAAGCAATACCTACTCATGATTTAAAAGTGAAAAAATACAGGTAAAACTTTAATGAACTGAAACGTCTTTCCTTCATTGCTTCTGAATTTTCTTGCTCAAGAAGATCTGTCGGATCCCAGGTTTATCCAGGTGTTTTATATTTTCTTATTGATAGTTTGATTGTTCTGTGTTTGATTATTTCAACCTTTAATTATGGTGTGAGCTATGATTCTAACTTTAGGAAAAATCATGAGCATGATATGATAGTATAGAAAAATAGGGAAAGGATGGGAATGGAGGAAGAAGACATATAAATGGTCAGTAAACCAATGAAAACCTCAATCCCCATAGCAGGAGTGGAAATGCAAATTAGACTAACAATTACTATCAGAATGGCAAAAATTATATCCAGTGTTGATGAAGCGTCTACATTCCTGGTGAGTAATGTGACATTATTTACTAATTAAGAGTGTATATATAGCCAGCAGACTCACTTTTGGGACTCTATTCCTGTGGGTGAAGGAAATACCAGAATGTTAGGATATGTGTTCAAGGCTGTTTATTGTAGCATTGCTGGTGGTATTAAAAATCCTCAAACAGTGTAAGCGGATGTGCCTATGTTATATTACCAAGGAGAAAAATATCCATAGGTATTGTACTACCCCATTTTTATAAAAATAAAAGTTAAAAAGGGGCGCCTGGGTGGCCCAGGGGGTTGAGCCTCTGCCATTGGCTCAGGTCATGATCCCAGGGTCCTGGGATCGAGCCCCGCATCGGGCTCTCTGCTCGGCGGGGAGCCTGCTTCCCGCCGCCCCCCCACACCCCCACCCCCCCGCCTGCCTCTCTGCCTACTTGTGATCTCTCTCTCTGTCAAATAAATAAAATCTTTAAAAAAAACAAAAGTAAATAAACAGGGGACATCAGTGTTATCTGTCGATCAGGCATATGGACAGATAGATGTCTGCCTGTTGGGTGTAAGCACAGGTCTCTAAAGTGTGAGTGGTTGTACATGACCAGGCTGGTAACACTGACTATCAAGGGGAGGACAGAATTAGCCTGGATGTGTTTTTATGGAGATAGGGATGGCAGCTCTTCTTATATTAGAGTTTTATATTGTTTCACCTGTTATTAAACCATGTGTGACTTTTGATAATTAAAACAACTAATAAAACTTAGAGAAAAGGTATAGAGAAAAAAAATAAAACACCCAAATCTTTTTAATACCCGTTTGTTAATGCCTTAGTATATTTCAGATCTGTAAAATTGGGTTCCTGCTATACATACGTTTTATAACCTGTTTCAAAATTTTTCATGATGTATTGTGAAGGTAGTAATTTTTCCATGCACTATATAATTTGTCACAGCTGAATTCTTTCTCTAATTTAGGTTGTTTCCAGTTTATATTATTATGAAGGGTTGTAGCTGTATAGCCTCATAGTAAAATAATTACTGTCACATCTTTAATTTTTCCTTCAAACAGATTCCTAGAAGCAGAATTGCTATTGCAAGCTTTTGCATTTTTTTAAAAGCTTTTGATACATGTTGTCAAATTTTCCCTCAGAACTGTTTTGTCACAATACCCTTCTTTCAGCAGAGTATAGGAATGACAGTTTCTCTACATCTTTACAGTACTAGATATTGGTTATTGTTGTGCCTTTGCTGATATAATAGAAAATTTGCTTTAATTTGTATGCCTTAGATCAGTGCTTCTCAAATTTTTGGCCTTAGAATTCCTTTACACCTAAACATGATTGAGGACACCATAGAGCCTTTGTGTATGTGAGTTACATTTATTGTTATTTACTGAATTAGAAGTTATAACTGAGAAATTTTTTAAATGTTAATGCATTTTTAAAGATAATACCACATGGTAACATGTTCTTTTTATGAAATAGCTGTTTTCCGAAAAGAAATATAATGAGAAGAGCATCACTATTTTACATTGTTTTGTAAATCTTTTTTTTTTTTTTTTTAATTTTATTTATTTATTTGACAGAGAGAGACCCAGCTGGAGAGGGAAGACAAGCAGGGGAAGAGAGAGAAGCAGGCTTCCCACTGAGCAGGGAGCTGATATGGGTCTTGATCCCATGACTCTGGGATCATGACGTGAGCCAAAGGCAGACACTTAACAACCGAGCCATCCAGGCGCCCCTTGTTTTGTAAATCTTAAAAAAAAATGTGTCATTTGCTGGAAGACAGCTAGATTCTCCTGTCTGCTTCAGCATTCAATCTGTCGTGATACATGGTTTTGATTAATATGTGAAAATATGGCTTACAAGTAGTTGGGAAAGGGAAGAATATTTTACCAGCTTTTTAAAAACAATTGTGGATATTCTTATTTGATCCTATGCCAAAATATAACAAATGGTAGTTTCTTAAAGATTAATTACAGTATGAAATCTGAAACCATGTCAATGAATTTTACAAGCCATTACATTAAAATCCATTGATCTGCTTTGCACTTTGAGTGCATCTTTTTACCCACGCATGATTTTGTAACATCATACACTGGTCATTTGGAAAATATTAGTTTACCTAGTTAAATACATGTTCCAAATGTGGACATATTTAATTATACAAAATTTTAAAAATCACATTCGTGGGACCCCTGGGTGGCTTCATCAGTTAAACATCCAACTCTTGATCTCAGCTTAGGTCTTGACCTCAGGGTTGTGAGTTCAAGCCCTGGGCTGGGCTCCATGCTAGGTGTGCAGCCTGCTCAAAAAACAAAACAAAATCACGTTGTTAATACTCCCAACAGTCTCATCGGAAAACTCTGTTAGAAAGTTGTCATAGGCTCAGTGATGACTTCCAAGTTCTCAAAAAACAAAAATCAAGCATTCAGGTGACAATCTAAATTTTGGCGGCAAATCCTGTCCATTGTTTTCCTTGAAGTGACAGTTTTCACTGTGTTCATTTTAGAAAAATCCAAGGCTTTAGAAAAATCCATTGCTTGTCAGTAGCTCTTCCAAATAAAAATGGTGTTGAATGGGGAAAAAAGCAGCTAGTTGAGGTCACAGTTACACCAGTGCTGCCAGTACTTTCCTTTAAGACAACCACCATACGCCTTCGGGGTGCAGCACGGGGGCCTTCTGACTTCATTTGGAGTCACAAAGATTGGTGTGAGGATGTGTAGTCAAGAACTGAGATTTAATAAAATAAACAGTTTTTAATGTACTGAGATTTTCAAGGTTGTTTTTTTTTTTTTTTTTTTAAGATTTTTATTTACTTGTCAGAGAGAGGGAGAGAAAGCACAAGCAGGGCAAGAGGCAGGCAGAGGAAGAAGCAGGCTCCCCACCGAAAGTGCGGGGCTCAGTCCCAGGACCCTGGGATCATGACCCGAGCTGAAGGCAGATGCTTAACTGACTGAGCCACCCAGGCGCCCTAAGGATAATATTAAAATGTACTTATTCATTATTTATTCATGTAACTGCACGTCATGGTGTGAAACATAGAGTGACTACTTGTGTAGTTTGGTGCCACCGCCCTGATTCATATCGAGGTATGAGCAAGTTTACCCGCCGTGTTGTTTGTTTGTTTCTTTCTTTTTTAAGATTTTATTTATTTATTTTGACAGAGATCACAAATAGAGAGGCAGGTTGGGGGGGTGGGGGTGGAGGCAGGTCCCCCGCTGAGCAGAGAGCCCGATGTGGGGCTTGGTCCCAGGACCCTGGGATCATGACCTGAGCCAAAGGCAGAGGCTTAACCCACTGAGCCACCCGGGCGCCCTTCTTTTTTTTTTTTGAACCATAATTATAAATGCCAACACAGTGAAAAAAGCAAATAATGTCTTCTCATTTTGAAGATACTGTTGGCCTAAGGAACTCCCTAAGAGGGCTTTTGGGACCCCTGGGGATTTATGGTCCGTTCTTTAAGTGAAAATTGCTGTTTTGAATTAGTAATGTAGCTTGGAATATGTGTTGATGATGCTTTTTGGACATTTGTATTTCCTGTTTATTTTGAATTTTTCACTCATTTCTATTGAAGGGCTTTTTTTTTTTTTTAATTGATTTGGTAAGATCTTTTTATACATATTTTGTGTTTGTTGCAAAGCCTCTCCTCCTATTTGTTATTTGCTTTTAAATATCTATAATAATGATTCTGGAATTTAGGATTTAAAAGTGTTTATGCGTTTTGTTTTTTTTAGAATTTTTCCCTTTTGAATCAGACGTTTGTTTTGCTTTATTTTGTTTCTTACTTGTTTGGGCTCCAAGAGTATGTAATATATATTTACCCATATTTTCTTTTAGTCCTTTTATTGTTTGATTATTTACATTAGAGTCCTCTCTTTTTTTTTTTTTAAGATTTTATTTATTTATTAGACAGACAGAGATCACAAGTAGGCAGAGAGGCAGGCAGAGAGAGAGGAGGAAGCAGGCTCCCCGCTGAGCAGAGAGCCCGATATGGGGCTTGATCCCAGGACCCTGAGATCATGACCCAAGCTGAAGGCAGAGGCTTACCCCACTGAGCCACCCAGGCGCCCCATTATAGTCCTCTCTTTGGAATTCATTGGGTACTAGTTTTGGGGCAAAATCTAACTTTATTTCTTCCCAAATGTTTGCCTCTCATTCAACAATTTACCTGTGTCATCTATTAAATATTTATACTTTTGTATATTTATGGATGCTGGTAATTTTTTTAGCTTTTGAAACAAACTGTTTTGTTGGGGGCTGGTTTTTATCATTTTGAACAGAATGAAAACTTATAGAAAAAGTACTGTCTTTTTTTAAAAATAATTTTTATTTATTCATTTGAGATAGAGAGAGAGAGCATGTGCAGGGAGGAAAGTCATAGGGAGAGGGAGAAGCAGGGTGTCCCACACAAGGCTCCATCCCAGGACCTTGGGATCATGACCTGAGTCAAAGGCAGCCCCTCCTTTTATTTTTATTTTTATTTTTTTAATTCAAGCATGTTAGGGTCCTAGGTTTTCAAAACAAAGGTTACTCTGGAGAAGCCAGAAATTTTAATGCACTGTTACAACCAAATATAGTCTGCCTTCATGTCAGCAAAGAATACTTGAAGAAAAGTGCAGTCTTGCAATCAACTTTTACAGTCTTGTCTGTGGTGGTTATCTCAGTTAGTTATATTAAAACTAGTGATAATGAAGCCAAGATCAAAGGTTTGCTTTATTGGACAGTTAATTTCTCAAGCGAAACACTTCCATCTTAGTTTTTACAACTTAGATCTTGACTTTTCCAGAGAAGACAGAGGTGACTTAGTAGAAATTATTAATTACACAAAAATGATAAAAAATAATTCATATCCTAATTTTAAAAGATACCTTAAGTGTCACTTTGGTTTGAAAGGCCTTGCCTTTCAATATCCTGTCCTGAAGCTAATGCTATCCTGATTGTTTTTTTACTTTCTTTTACCACTAATTAAGAGAAAGTAAATTTTTTTTTTAGTAACTTACTTTTTAAGGTGACCTGACATTTGGATAGTCATCTTAGAACTAGATTTGGGGTTTCTTTATGCCAGAGACAATGTGTTACTTTTAAGCATTTATAATTTGCATTTCGATTCACCTTTTCTTAATTTCCCTATTTGGCACATGTAAATTCATTTAAATTATAGAAGCAACCTGTGAGGTCCCTTCTAACATAACTGTCTAATGAAAATGGTCTTTTGATTTTTGAGGGTCTCAAGAAGGAAGACCGAATACTAGTTCTCAAGGTATCTAATTCAAGTGTAATAGCTGTCTGAGTGTATTAAAGTCATGCATGTTAGACTGTGCAACATCGGTACTTATTGAGGCCTTTTCAAGATACAAAACTTCCGGGGCGCCTGGGTGGCTTAGTGGTTAAGCCTCTGCCTTCAGCTCAGGTCATGATCCCAGGGTCCTGGGTTCGAGCCCCACATCGGGCTCTCTGCTCAGCAGAGAGCCTGCTTCCCCCTCTCCCTCTGCCTGCCTCTCCATCTACTTGTGATCTCTCTTTGTCAAATAAATAAATAAAATCTTAAAAAAAAAAAAAGATACAAAACTTCCAAGAAGGTAAAACCTTTATGTTGGAAGCTAATAATTATGCAATCATTAGAATTAGTAGCATCTAACAAAATAAGTAAGCATGGTTCATCCTATATTTCCATTTTCCCCTCTAAATTTGTTTTTCAAAATGCCACAAAAAGTGAACACTCTTCTTTAAAAGAATTCAGAGAAAGCCCAGGCCGCAGTAGAAATAGAGTATTGACCTCTTACCCTTCCCTCTTCTACTCCATCTGTGAAGTGTCAGACAGAGAAGTTCACTCCTGGAATATAGCTTTTTTTGTTACAGTGTCATTTATTTAAACCCGAGTCTATGTCACACATCATTATTAATATTTTTGTCAGACCAGGGAGGCATTTATTCATGCAGTGGTAGTCTGCTGTAGGTTTTGGGTTATACATTTTGGGTAGCTTTTTTCCTAAATTTTAAATAAAAACGCATTTTTTTCTGACTTGCAATATCTTCTCATATGTCCCAGGCTTGGACTGGTCAGAAGAGAGCGGGGAGGAACTGGAGGACTCAGAGCAGGCCTCGCCGTACCAGGTGGCATGGTCCATCCGAGAAACCCTCAGATATGAAAGACACACGTAAGTTTTCCTTTTTGTTTTTATTCTCCAGTTATACCTGTAGTAGCCTGATGTTTTACTCTACATGCTAATGTTCTTTTATCTCATTGGATCTAGTTTTATTGTAATGGAGGTAAAACAGATTCCACTTGGGAAGAAACGTACTATATTGTTTGCGGGAAGCTACTTTTCAGTTTTCTTGGTAAATTTGTTTCTGGATCTTTCCCATTTATCACTGAAGGAACCGATTGGAATAGAATTTAGAATGAAAAGGGACCTTCGAGATTACCTAGTCCCATCCCATCATTTTACAGAAGAGGAGCCCAAGGCCCAGGCAGTCTAAGGAACTGGCTTGGGGCCCCAGGGCTACTTGAGTCCCGTTGCCTGACTTCTCTTGATCTTCTTTGGCCAGATCCCTATAGTAGCTAGAAACAGTTTACCTCAGCTCTGTCTTCTACAAGATTGAACCATTCTTTAATCATTTCTTTTTTTTTTTTTTAAGATTTTATTTATTTATTTGAGAGAGAGAGAAATCACAAGTAGGCAGAGAGAGAGATGGGGAAGCAGGCTCCCTGCTGAGCAGAGAGCCCGATGCGGGGCTCGATCCCGGGACCCTGAGACCATGACGTGAGCCGAAGGCAGAGGCTTAACGCACTGAGCCACCCAGGTGCCCCTCTTTAATCATTTCTTAAGCGCTGAGTATTTCTAGTGTGCCAAATGGTTTTCAGGATGATGTCATTAGGGGTTCTTGGTATCTGCCGTATCTGAAAGCTGTGGGTTGATGAATGCACAGCCCCTTCTGTGACTGTGAGAAAGCCCTTTCTGTTTCAGGGGACTGTCCTAGGGATTCACTTAGTACGTGGGGCCATTCCAAGATAGATCCCTGTCTGTGGAGCCAAAAGATGGCCCTCAGACTCAGCTAACTTTTTTTTTTTTAATACTATGGTTTGAATAGATGTTAGGCAAGATAGAGGGGAGACCTGTCTGACCCAGGCCAGCTCCAGGACTCTCACAGTATTGTTGTATGGACATAAATTCTCTAGAGCCTGGTTTTTTGGTTTATAGGCTTAAAATATGATTTGTTAGTACACCCAGAGCTGATGAGGCTCAGGGAACTGATTCTCTAGAGACTAACGTAAACACCAAAATGCCAGTTTACAGTGAGAAATAATCATTAAATAGTACAAATGTTCACTAAGCAGAACTACATGGGGAGTTCATTTGGGCCTGGAAGAAGAGTTAGTTGGATTTATTAATGGTCGGGTGTCCCGGCCTCCCCTGTCTCCTAGGTGGGATTGGAGAATGCTGTCGTTTTCTTCTCTCTCCAAGGTTCCATTTTATGTATCAGTCAAGACTGTGTCCTTACCATTAGGATATTCTTTTTTTTTTTTTTTTTTTTTTTTTTTAAGATAAAGGACCGTTGAACTTAACACTCTCACAGTTACAGATACGATCAGTCATGCTTCCTCAGGTGGAAGTTCGCATCAGCTCATCTCGATTTGGGATATTTTGAGTTAATTCTACAAATGGCTGCAACTGAGGAAACATAACTTGCACTTAGCACAGTACCTGGCACCTAGAAATGAACGTAAATGGTAGCGAAGATTCCCGTTGGAATTCTCAGATGACCCGAATGGCCTGGGTTTGGTATGGCCTGGGTTTGCTCTTAGGAGGAGCGACGGAGTTTCTGTTTCTGTCCTCTGTTCTCGCGGACTTTTCAGAAGGTTTCGACCATTTCATTTTCCTTCCTCCCTGTAGCATCTTTGCATTCTTGGTTGCTTCTGCCCGCTGACTTGCTCTTTGCCTTACCACAACACACTTTTCCTAGTTCCTCTTTTCCTTCGGGATATTTGTCTTCTTTTTTTTTTTTTTTTAAAGATTTTATTTATTTATTTGATAGAGATCACACAAGTAGGCAGAGAGGCAGGCAGAGAGGGGAGGGGAAAAGCAGGCTCCCTGACGAGCAGGGAGCCCGATGTGGGACTCGATCCCAGGACGCTGGGATCATGACCCGAGCCGAAGGCAGCGGCTTAACCCACTGAGCCACCCAGGCGTCCCATTTGTCTTCTTTTTAACAGGGCTGCCCTTACTTCTTGTCCCGCTGTCACTTTAGTCTTTCCCCTTCATTTATTCATGGATTTATTCACTCACTCAGTGTATTCTCGTTGAACCCTCACGTGCTGGGCACGGGGCACTCCATATTGCTTCCCTGGGGTGAAACGTGGATTGACTTGGTTCCCGATCCGATCCTTGTCTGCCACTGTGCTCCTGTCATGGGAACCCTTGTCTTGTATCGAAACCACCCACGGAACACGTTTCAGTTTCTTGTTGAAGCTACCGGTCTTTTATTTTACCTTGTGCTGAAGTGTAACCGAAGACAGACGCCATAGAAAATGGGCCCCATCTAGCCTGTCTGTTATATCTTACAGAGGTTTTTGCTGTTTAAAATTTCTCAGAAGGTTTTACCATTTAAAATTCCTCCGTGAGGAGTGCCTGGGTGGCTCAGTCGGTTAGGCGTCTGCCTTTGGCTTAGGTCATGATCCCAAGGTTCTGGAATCGAGTTCCTTGTTGGGCTCCCTGCTCAGTGAGGTGGGGAGTCTGCTTCTCTCTCTCTTCCTGCTCTTGTTCTCTCGCTTATTCTCTCTCTCTCCCCCTCTCAAATAAATACATAAAATCTTTTAAAACCTAATAAAATAAAATTCCTCCAGGAGTTCATCCAGTTTTTGGAAGGAAAACTGATAGCAGTCTGATCACCGTTCTCTGCCACCTGCTTCCCCCCAAACCTGCTTTTCATGAATATTCTTGCTAAGCCAGGATTATGCTTGAAGAAATTTTAGGGAGGAAATTTGGCTTTTTTTTCCCTAAGTATGCTTTATGCCCAGCAAAGGACTTGAATTCACGACCCAGAGTTGAAGAGTCACATGTTCTACTGACTGAGCCACCCAGGCAACCCTGGCCTTGTTTTGGGAAAGATTTCTTGGTTACTTAGTTTAGCTGTAGATGCATATACTGAAGGAGATCTCTGTAGGCTCTTATTTCTATCTCAAGAGCACAGATAAGTTGGTATCTTAAGTACATTATTAATAGTAATTACTTCTAGTAGCTGCTTACCTTTTCATATTCCTAATTGTGTCTTTGATAGAGAATAGTTCTAAATTTTTTTGAGATTTGTTTTTATTTATTTCTAAATATTTTATTTGAGAAGAGAGGGAGGGTGCACTGGCATGGGGGCGGGCAGAAGCAGAGGGAGAAACAGGCTCCCCATTGAGCAGGGTGCCCAACAAGGGACTTGATCCCAGGACCCTGGCTGGGATCATGACCTGAGCCAAAGGCAGACACTTAACCAACTGAGTCACTCAGGAACCCAGATTTATTTATTATTGGAGAGAGGGCGTGAGCGAGTGGGGACAGGACAGAGGGAGAGAATCTTGGAGCAGACTCTGCACTGAGCCTGATGGGCAGGGCTTCATCCCATGATCCATGAGATCATGACCTGAACCAAAACCAGGAGTCAGACGCTTAACCAGCAGAGCCACCCAGGCGACCCCAGTTCTTAATTTTAATGAGTACAATTTATTGGACTTTGTCTTTTCTTTTTCTTTTTTTTAAAGATTTTATTTATTTATTTGTCAGAGAGAGAGGAAGAGAGAGCGAGTGAGCACAGGCAGACAGAGTGGCAGGCAGAGGCAGAGGGAGAAGCAGCCTCCCTGCCGAGCAAGGAGCTCGATGTGGGACTCGATCCCAGGGCGCTAGGATCATGACCTGAGCCAAAGGCAGCCGCCCAACCAACTGAGCCACCCAGGCGTCCCTATTGGTCTTTTTCTTTATGGGTAATGTATTTGTGACCCATTTAAGAACTCATTGCTTACCCCACAGCTTCACAGTCGTATTAGCTGCTTTAATACTATCTTCTAGAAGCTTTATTGTTTACTGACAGTCGTTGTAGAAATTTATTTTTGTATGATTTTTTTTTAAAGATTTTATTTATTTGACAAGATCACAAGTAGGCATAGAAGCAGGCAGAGAGAGAGGAGGAAGCAGACTCCCTGCTGAGCAGAGAGCCCGATGCGGGGCTCAATCCCAGGACCCTGGGATCATGACCTGACCGAAGGCAGAGGCTTTAACCCACTGAGCCACCCAGGCACCCTATTTTTGTATGATTTGTATATAATGTGAGGTGTGGTGCTAAGGATCACTTATTCCCATGAGGATCTTCTCTTTAACCAGCACTATTGAAAACAGTATTGATCTTGCATTGGAACCCTTGGCATGAATGTGTATGTCTCTTTGTTCATTTTCTATTCTTTTTCGTTGGTCTTTTTAAAGAACCAGCTTTTAGTTTCATTGATTCCTTTCAGCTTTATTTCATTGCTTTCTGTTCTTATCTCTGTTATTTCCTTCCACTATGTTCTTCTTTCCTTCTTTGTTTTGGTTGCATTTGTTTGTCTTTTTCAAGTTTTTAAGGTGATAGCATAAACCGGGGATCTTCCTTGTTTCTTACCATAGACATCTGATGCTGTACATTCCCTTCTACATGTGTTACAATCCCCGTAATGCATTGTGTTGTATTTAAGTGGTTAATTGTCTTTTAAGGGGATTTAAAAGAAAAATACTTTTTTGTATTTCACCCATATATTTACAGTTTCTAGGGTTTGCTCTTCTTTGACTAGTTCCATAATCCCATATGACGTCATTTTCTTTCTGTGTGAATGGTTCACTTTAACATTTCTTGTATTGTCGCTCTTCTGGTAGTGTATTCTTTTAGCTTTTATGCCTGGAAAAGTCTTTATTTTGCCTTCATTTTAAAAAATTTTATTGAGGTATAATTGACTATGCCTTTTTGGCTGTGGGGGGAGCGTGGAGCCTGACATGGGACTCGATCTCACAACCCTGAGATGATGACCTGAGCTGAAATCAAGGGTTGGACACTAAACTGACTGCGCCACCCAAGTGTCCCTATGCCTTTTTTAATTCTTTAATTGAAGTATAATCGACCCATAATGTCGGATTCGTTTCAGGTGTCTAACACAGTGATTCGACAAGTCTGTATGTTGTACTCTGTTCGCCACAAGTGCAACTCCCGTCCGTCACCATACAAGCCTGCTACCATCGACTGTATTCCCTATGCTGCACCTTTCATTCTCGTGACTTACTGCATAACTGGCAGTCTGTGCCTCCCTCTCCCTTTCACCCCATTTTGCCCGTCTCCTGACCTTTCTCCCCTCTGGCAAGCACCAGTTTGTCCTCTGTATTTGTGGGTCTGTTCCTGCTTTGTTTGGTTTGGTTTTTTAGATTCAACATGTAAGTGAAATAATATGTTATTTGTCTTCTCTGACTTATTTCCCTTAGTACAATACCCTTTATCAGTAGTTTTATTTTGTTTTCTTAAAGATTTTATTTATTCATTTGACAGATCACAAGTAGGCAGAGAGGCAGGCAGAGAGAGAGGAGGAAGCAGGCTCCCCGCGGAGCAGAGAGCCCGACGCAGGGCTCCATCCCAGGACCCTGAGATCATGACCTGAGCTGAAGGCAGAGGCTTTAACCACTGAGCCACCCAGCCGCCCCTATCAGTAGTTTTAAACCATTTGTGTAGTTCTTTTTCTTTGTGTGTCTTGTGCTTGCAGTTCGTTGACCTTTTTGGATCCGTAGGTTTATAATTTTCATGAAATTTAGAAAAATTTTACCCTAGTTTTCTTCAATTATTTTTCTTCCCCTTCTATTTGAGAGACTTAGGCATATCTTAGGCTGCTTGAAATTATTCCATTATTGATGTTCCATTCACTTTTTAAAAAATTTATACCCCATTCATTTTTCTCCCCAGTCTATTATTTCCTGTGCTTCTTTCTTTCTTTTTTTATATTTTTTTTAAAAAGATTTTATTTATTTATTTAACAGAGAGAGATTACAAGTAGGCAAAGAGGCAGGCAGAGAGAGAGAGAGGAGGAAGCAGGCTCCCTGCCAAGCAGAGAGCCCGACGTGGAACTCGATCCCAGGACCCTGAGATCATGACCTGAGCCGAAGGCAGAGGCTCAACCCCCTGAGCCACCCAGGCGCCCTTTTCTTTCTTTTTTAAAAAAAAATTTTATTTACTTATTTGACAGAGTGAGAGTGCACAAGTGGAGGAAGAGCAGAGGGAGAGGGAGAAGCAGGCTCCCTGCTAAGCTGGGAGCCCAATGTGAGTCTTGATCCTAGGACCCTAGGATCATAACCTGAGCCAAAGGCAGATGCTTAACCATCTGAGCCACTCAGGTGCCCCTGTTGATTTCATTGTGAAAAGTTTCTATAGCTGTCTTCAGGTTCATTAATCTTTCCTTTTGTGGCATCCAGCCAGCCATCAATCCCATTCAGTCTGCTTTTTCATATTAGACATTGCATTTTTTATCTCTAGAAGTTTGTTTTGGAATATTGTCCATGTCTCTCCTTAATACGGTCATGATTACTTTACCTTCTCAAACATATGAAATATGATTATAATAACTGTTCTTTGATTCTTGGTTTACTAATTCTGTCATCTCTATCATTTCTACATCTTTTTTCTGTTTGATTTTTCTTATGGGTCCTAGTTTCCTGTTTCTTTGAATGTGATAATTTCTTTTTTTTTTTAATTTAATTTAATTTTTAAAGATTATTTATTTATTTATTTGACAGACAGAGATCCCAAGTAGGCAGAGAGGCAGGCAGAGAGAGAGGAAGAAGCAGGCTCCTTGGTGAGCAGGGAGCCCGCTGCAGGGCTCGATCCCAGGACCCCGGGATCATGACCTGAGCTGAAGGCCAGAGGCTTTAACCCACTGAGCCATCCAGGCGCCCCATCTTTTTTTTTTTTTTTTTTTTTTTAAGATTTTATTTATTTATTTGACAGACAGAGATCACAAGTAGGCAGAGAAGCAGGCAGAGAGGGAGGAGGAAGCAGGCTCCCCGCTGAGCAGAGAGCCCGATGTGGGGCTCAATCCCAGGACCCTGAGATCATGACCTGAGCCGAAGGCAGCGGCTTTAACCCACTGAGCCACCCAGGCGCCCCTGAATGTGATAATTTCTTATTAGATGCCAGACATTGTTATTTTTACTTATTACTTGATTCTGGTATTTTGTCTTCCTTTAAGAGCTTTGTTTGGGGACATGGTTAAATTACTTGAAATAAATGTGAGGCTTGCTTTTTTCATGAAATAGGGACATAGCAGCCTTTAGCGGAGAGCTCATTTTACCCCCACTTCTGCGGTGGTCTGCTCCTGAGTGGCCTACCCAGTGCCCGGCAGGTTGCAGGTTTTTCCTCTTGCATGATGGAAACACAGACTATGCCTGCTCTGTGTGAGTCTGGCCTTCTCTTTCCAGGTGGTTCACACACCCCTGCTCTGATCAGTACTCAAGTGAAGACCTGAGAGGTCCCTGTAGATCTTCAGAGTGCTGCCTTCTGTACACCTCTCTCCTCCCCAGTTCTCTGTCCTAATTCCAGCATTTCTGGGTTAGTTAGATGTGGATGAGCACGCCAGATAAATATCTTGTGTCTGAAATATAATTGTGAGGTATGTATGGGCTAGAGAACAAACTTGTGTCTTCAGTATTTAAGTGATGTTGAAGTTATGAACATGAAGAATTTCCATACATTTCTCTTCCCGGTGCATATGAGGACTGGGAAGAGAAAGAAAAGAAAATGAGGAAAACAGCGGGAGGAAACAAGGCAGTAGGAAGTTGGAAGATGAAAGGAAAGAAGAATAAATTGGGTTTTTTGCAGGAGAGCAGTCTAGTAAGATCAGACTGAAAAATAATTGTTGCATTCCTACATCAATTAACCCAGATTGGATATTTCTTTTTCTTATGTGCTGCTAGATTCAACTTAATATATTTTGCCTCTGAAGTCATTAATAAGATTTTCCTTTTTTTTTTTTTTTAAAGATTTATTTATTTATTTATTTGACAGAGAGAGAGAGAGAGATCACAAGTAGGCAGAGAGGCAGGCAGAGAGATAGAGAGAAGGAAGCAGGCTCCCTGCCAAGCTGAGAGCCCCACGCGGGACTCAATCCCAGGACCCTGAGATCATGACCCGAGCCGAAGGCAGAGGCTTAACCCACTGAGCCACCAGGCACCCGATTTTCCTTTTGTTACATTGTCCTTGTTAATAAGTTTTTGGTGTCAAGTTAAGGTTAGCTTAATTAAAGGAATATTCCCTTGGGGCACGTGGGTGGCTCAGTTGATCTATTGTCAGACTCCTGATTATGGCTCAGGTCATGATCTTGGGGTTGTGGGATCAAGCCCTGCATTGGGCTCCATGCTTAGTGTGGAGTCAGCTGGAGATTTCTTTCCATCTGCCTGTTCCCCTGCTTGTATGTTCGATCTCTCTCTAAAATAAATAAATAAAATCTTTAAAAAAAAAAAAGAATATTCCCCTCTTTTTGGGCAGCTGGAATATTTTGTGTGTGATTCGAATTATTTTTTTCTTTGACTGTTGCTGGAGCTCATGGTAACAGTGTTTAGGCCAGGAGTTTTTTGCATGTGTGTATTTAATAAGTGATTTGATTCTAGATAATAGACACGGGTTTCAGTATCTAATAATAATACTTATGCTTATATTGTGATTTCAGATAGGTCATTTCTTTTCAGTCTCTTCCCAACCTTGGGAGGTAGGTGAGCCAGCTCTCCTTGATTTCACAGATGGGGAAAACAGAATACTGAGAATGCGGTAGGTGGCAGGCCTGTCGCTGCTGGTAAATGACGGCCACTGGCCTTTCTCTGCCTGGAATGCTACTTTTCCTCCACAAGCAGGTGTGAAATACGAGTGTTACAGCATCTTGGAAGTGGGAGGCACGTTGGAGATTTTCTAGTTAAGGACACGCCGGGGACAGTCCGTGGACCTGTGCGGGTCTGCAGATTGCGTGTTACCGGTCTGCAACCAGATCAGCGTGGAACTTCTGCATAAGCTTTGAAAATTTTTATTACAATGATGGCGCATGCCTCAATATCCAAGTGCATCTGTGCATTCACTGCCACCTTGAGAACTGCCGATCTGGTGTGTCCTCCCCTCCATAAGAGAGCCTTTTCAAATAACAGCTTTGGCAAGTGATATCTACCTGAGCTTTACTCTCCCTTTAAGACTTGCAGTTTCTCCTCTCTTTCTTTTTTCTATTAATAGCCCTTCCATTCTCTTAGTTATGCAAGTTCAAAGTCAACGAGTCATTATTGACTTTCTTATCCTCCATATCCAGTCACCAAATTGAGCTAATTCTCTTATGATAATGGCCTTGTAGGTCTTGTTCTGTTATCTCTGTGGCCTTGCAGTTACAGTGCCTCCCGTCCTTCAGTGGGCTGGCTGTTGGCTAGGAAGTCTGTTCTTCGTTCTTGTGCTCCTCTTTATCATTTCCAACAGTTTCTCCCACTGCTGCCTTTGATACCTCATCTGCACTCTACCTTCTTCACGTCTGAAATGCCATGTATTTCCTGCCCCGGGTCTGCTCCTGTTCCTCTTCTTGGTCTTCACTGACAGAAATGGCCACATGATTAGTGTCCCTCGCATCCTCCCATCCTGGTTGACAAGGTCTGCCTTTCATACATGCAGGATCCCTTTCCCCTTCTGCAGTCTGGCTGCTGCTGCCCTCGTGTGAGTTCTTGTTACCTATTTCCTGGAGTTCTATACTAATTTCCTCCCTGCTCTCTTCCCCGTCTGTTCTCACTTCTGCCTGCTGACAGTGCAGTCTTTCTCCTGCACGGTTCTATTATTGTTAGCTGTTTTCTTCAAACTCTGCGAGGTTCTTCACTGCTGGTAGAATAAAGTGAGGTTTAGAAAGTTGGCCTTCCCACTGCACTCTCCTATGTACACCGCATCTTAGCCAGAACAAGCTACTTAGTACTTGCTGTTCTCTGTCCTGTCCATTTCTGAAGCCTGGCTTGTATTCATTTATCCTCGTGAGGTGCCCTCTTTCTTCAAATTCTGCCCTTTCTTCACAGTTCGATTCTGTTGGCATCTCTGCCGAGCCTCTCATGCAGCAGTCTTGCTAGTGAACTTTAATAGCACTTTAGCCATATCTAGACCTAATGTTCTCTGCCTCACATTGAAGATATTTATAGTATCTACTGGCTCGACTGGGACTCGCGAATGAAAACCTGGTGTGGGACTTGAGGGAACAATTCAGAATAAAGATTCCTGGGCCCCATTCCGTGGAAATTCTGGTTCAGTAGATCTAGGGTAGGTCTTGGGATCTCAATTTGTGAAAAACTCCTAGATTTTTCTAAATTGGAGGTCAGATATTTGGGTCATTGGTCAGCCTGCCCCATTGTTTTAGTTATTGTTATTGTTTTAGATTTGGTTGTCTTTTGAATTGTTTAAATTTTGGGGATCTATTTATTAGCTTAAAGTTTTTTTTCTCCTTTATAGGACTCTGTGTAATAGACATATAGCAAATGTTGAATGTTAAATAAATGAAAAGATTGAAGTAAGATCCTTCACTTGGTGTTTTTGTAGTAGCTGCTATACTGAAGAGAACTTGTTTCTTAGGACTTATTTCTTAGACCAGAAATTTGCGAAGTGGGGAGTTCATGGCTGGCTAAGTCCCTTAAAGTGTCTGCCTTTGGCACAGGTCATGATCCTGGATTCCTGGGATTGAGCTCAGCAGGGAGTCTGCGTCTCCCTCTCCTGCCACTCCCCTCTCACTTGCTCTGCTTCCTCTCTCTCTCTCTCTCAAATTTTTAAAAAAGTCTTTTAAAAAAATGGTATCTCCTGTGTTAAAAAAATAATAAAAATTATTATAGAATGTTTGTGACCCCTACAGTCCACATTCTCTAAGTGTTAAGCAGGAAAAGGGGAGTTAAAAACAGTACATGTAAGAGCGCCTGGGTGGCTCAGTCGGTTAAGCGGCTGCCTTCCGCTCAGGTCTTGATCCTGGGGTCATGGGATCGAGCCCCAGATCGGGCTCCCTGCTCAATGGAGAGCCTGTTTCTTCTCCCTCTCTCTCTGCCTGCCTCTCTGCCTACTTGTGTTCTGTCTGTCAAATAAATAAATAAATAATCTTTTAAATAAATAAATAATCTTTTAAATAAATAAATAAAATCCTAAAAAAAAACCAACAACAGTACATGTAAAAAGGCAGCTCTTTGATAAGGCACTGTTGGAATTCACTGCTCTGTTTCTGGTATGACCTGTCTTTTATGAAATTACACTGTGTTTCCTCATAACCGCCGTGTCATTGACTCAGACGTTTTAGTAAGTAAAGGTAAAGAGATTGTTTTCTTCCCCAGAACCCCAAGTCCCTTAAAATTTAAAAGACCCTGCTGCACTGTGTGTGATTCTGACATGCTGAGAGGGTGAAGCGTCTGAAAGCACAGGGTGGGCTCTGCTCCCTTCTTTATTATCCAAACACTGTGCTTACTTTCAGCCCTACCGGAACGCTCCTCGAATTTTGTGGTGTGCTCACCTGCCCCAAGTTGTAACCCTTGTGCCTCCGACCCGCTTCTTGACCCGCTTCTCTCCCTCTCTAAGCCGAGCCTAACGTTTAATCAGTTCCTCCCTTCTCTCCCTGCCCTTTGCAGGTCAGATGACGATGATACGGAGAGTAGGAGCTCCAGGGTGACCCAGCTTTGCACTTACTTTCAGCAGAAATATAAGCACCTCTGCCGCCTGGAGCGGGCAGAATCTCGTCAAAAGAAATGCCGGCACACCTTTAGGAAAGCTCTGCTGCAGGCGGCCAGCCGCGAGCCGGAGTGTACCGGGCAGTTGATGCAGGAGCTGCAGAGAGCTGCGTGCAGCCGGACCAGGTGAGAGCCCCGGGCCGCCGCCTGCTCCTCGGCCTCCCGGCTCGGTTTCCTCTGGGTTTGGACAGGCTCATTGAGGCGCAGTGGACAGTGGGCACTTAAGCCTGAAACGTTTGAGCGTTGCGTTTTGTTTTCATTGCTCGGATAAAATTTAACATCACATGGCAAGAGAACATCGCCACGAGCTGTCCGTAAGAGTATTACTGTCACTTTGCCAGAGTTAGACTAGAATTTATTCAGTAAAGTATTTGAGAATGCTAAAAAAAAACCACAATGCTTAGAAATTTCATATATTATTTAAAAGTGATATTTACAGTTTTTTTAATAAAATAGTATTTTACATTTTTTACTTATATTTTTTAAAAATTGTGTTTCCAGCGTTTTTTCTGTTAGTATCTCTATTACCCTGCATACTGTGTCTTCAGAATACTTTATTACATTGCATTTCTTTGGGGGGAAAGAATCTTTTCTGTTTATATTATAGTCCAATTATTTGTTAGTCATAAATTTGAAAAATACAGAAAAAAGGGGGGGTTTCCATAATACCACCATGCACAGAACAGAGAATGAGCACTGTGAACATTTTGATTATTTCCTTGTATTCTTTTTTTGTGTGTGAACATTTGTGTGTTTGTGTGTGTATGAAATCTCCAGTGAGCCATGTATTTGTATTAAAAAGCGAAAATGAGATCATGCCCTAGGTATATTTTATTTCCTAATTTTTCCCATGTAACATTGGATTATGACCGTTTTCTCATGATACTAATTCTTTAAAACATGGTTCTTAATAGCTTGGTGATACGGATGTCAGTCCTTGGGCTTTTTCTGTTTTATGTATGTATTTAAGTAAAACTGGGTCTATGTTATTTAAAAGCAATATGCCCATTTTTCCCCTAAAAATATATCATATAGCCATTCACCTACATTCTCAAAAACTTGTTTCGAAAACATGGTTTATAATGTGTGTGTACTGTGTTATTGACCGAAAATCCATAAATTGGACATGTAGAAGTTACCTGATATTTCAGTGAAGAAATTGTGGTGGTGTTATATTTTGTAAATCAGTTTAGGTGGTGAAAACTAGATCATAATTACTTATTTAGGTTATATACCTTTAAAAATACTAGCTTAAGAGGCGCCTGGGTGGCTCAGTCATCCAGCGACTACCTTCAGCTCAGGTCATGATCCCAGGGTTGTGGGATCGAGCATCGAGCATCGATTTGGGCTCCCTACTCAGCGGGGAGTCTGCTTCTCCTTCAGCTCCACAAGCTCTGAGAGAGCTTATGTTCTCTCTGTGCCAAATAAATAAATAAATCTTAAAAAAAAAAATACTAGCTTAATTGAATTAAAATTTTCCAAAATATCTTCACATTTAATTAAGGAAATAATTTTCAAATTTAGAAGGCATAGTTCTTTTTTCTTTTTTAAAAAGATTTTTATTATTTATTTGAGAGAGAGAGAGAGTACACAAATGGAGAGGAGGGGCAGAGGGAGAATTGGGCTCCCTGCTCAGCGGGCAGGGACACAGGGCTGGATCCCAGGACCCCGAGATCATGACCCGAGCCGAAGGCAGACAGTTAACCTACTGAACCACCCAGATGCCCCAGAAGACATAGTTTTTTATGGAGTTTATCATTTGACAATTTTTACTTACTATTTTTTTCAGATAACAACCTTGAAGTACACACACACACATTTTTATGAGTTTGTATACCAAAATATCAGCAGTAGCTATCTCTAGAGGGTAGGATTATTGATAAATTAAAGTTTAAAAAATTTTTCTATAGTGATCATGAGTCACTGAGAAAAAGGAGTGTAAAACAAAACTTTACAAAACCCTTTCTTTGTAGCCTACGATCATATTTCTTACGCGCCTATATATTTTTTGAAATGTCATTTTAGTTTTATGTATTTTGGTTTTCGTTAATATTTGTTATAAAAATTGCCTATTTTTCAGTTGCATATATCAGAAAGATACTCTGCCCCTAAGACTTTTCTGCTGCTTAGGACATTGAGAGTTTTTTGAAACTTGGTGTGTGTGTCCTATATACTACGTGATGACCGCCGCCTGCAGTGTATTACTCACTCTTGAAGCCCCCACTCCTGTGTAGGGGGGAGATAGTGTCTGTTCTAGAACTTCATTTAAGTCTTGGCTTCTGTCTCAGAGATTTAACTTTTCTTAGAGAAACATTCTCAGCTTCCACTATGTTAGATCCCCCAGTTATATCTGCTTATTGTGCTCCGTGCTCTGCTTCACTGTCAACTTGTATACTAATATTTCTTCTCTTAAAAAAAAGTCTCTTCTTTTTTAAGACTTTATTTATTTTGAGAGAGCATGAGCAGCGGGGGCAGTGGAGGCAGAGGGAGAGGGAGAAGCAGGCTTCCTGCTGAGCAGGGAGCCGGACACAGAATTGGATCCCAGGACCCTGAGATTATGGCCTAAGGCGAAGCAGACAACCGACAGAGCCACCCAGGCGCCCCAAGCTAGACAGTCATTTTTGCGAGGACAGGAACAATGTACATTTTGTTCCTAAATCTCTGGTATTGAGGAATGAATGGATAGAATTAAATAAGTGAAGAGACGTCTGTTCTCTATTTGTCGAAAGAATTCACTTGGTTTAACATAGGTTTTAAAATAATGATATCTGGGGCGCCTGGGTGGCTCAGTGGGTTAAAGCCGCTGCCTTTGGCTCAGGTCATGATCCCAGGGTCCTGGGATCGAGCCCCGCATCGGGCTCTCTGCTCTGCAGACAGCCTGCTTCCTCCTCTCTCTCTCTGCCTACTTGTGATCTCTGTCTGTCAAATAAATAAATAAATAAATAAATAAAGCCATCTAACATTTACTTTAGATAATGCTTTGAAGTGTACATTTTCAGTAAAGACTTTAGTTTTGTGTGGCGTGAAGCAGTCTGTATATGTAGAGCATTGTATACATTGAATCTAGTACATTATTAGGACCTTGTCAAAGATGTAAGGGACTGTACTCTGAGTTTGGGACAATTGGTATTTGTGTAGAAGACTGTATCTATCTATGATTTTTAACTGGCAGAATCACCCCCCCCACCACCGTTTCGTTTTTTTTTTCCAAAACATTTCCCAAACCTTCATTAGTGATTTTTTAAAAATTTTCATGGTAATTAAATATTACTAAACAAATACAAAGATGAACTCTAAGTATTAATTTGATGTCATTTGTTTCGGTCACTTATGATTAGTAAAAAGTTTATTGGTCAGTGCCTCACTGATAATCATTTAACAATGAGCCATAATCCTTTGTTGGCGATGGGTAGTTTACTACTTTACGTTATATTTCAGGCTCACAAAAATCAGCTGTCAGTTGGATAATGCCCTCTATATGATGTTTTTGCTTTCAAAGACTGTTTCCACAAAAGACATTTAAAAAGTTGCCTTTAAATGTTTTAGAAGTTAAAACTTGGATGAGTGCCTTTTAATAGATATCTTTTATCATAGAGTTTGGATCTAAACTGAATAACATTATTCTTTCTCATCTAAGAGCTTTGTCATATATATTGGTGAATATGTGGACTAAACCACTGAAATAGCTTAAGTATGTAAACGCAAATCTAGTTATCTTATAGCCGACAACCCTATAGAGAATAACGTTGTTTGTGTAGAAATTTTATTGTAAAAGGGGGATCTAATCATACAAAATGGAAGCTCATAGTAGGTGTTTTCACATTAAAAACATCAAAATGTTTTGGAAATTTTCCTTTTGTTTTGTTGAGATTATTCAGATAATAACTATCTGTCTAACATCAGGCATTTTTACCTTAATCACCCAGGGGGTATTGAAATTCTGGCTTCGAGTTTATGTTACTGTTTAAGAGAAAGATTGGTGAGTTGGAACATATCAACAGTTTGTTTTTTTTTTAATTTAATTTTTTTTTTGTTTACTTGATAGAGACCGCAAGCAGGCAGAGGCAGGCAGAGAGAGAGGAGGAAGCAGGCTCCCCGCTGAGCAGAGAGCCTGATGCGGGGCTTGATCCCAGGACCCTGAGATCATGACCTGAGCCGAAGGCAGAGGCTTGACCCACTGAGCCACCCAGGTGCCCCCATGTCAGCAGTTTTACAAAATGAGACCGGTAGTTCCCTTCAAAGTCTAGGATAAAGAAAAACGAGGGACTGTATTGTACCCGAGGCTTGGTGAATGGCTGAGCAGATCTTGAAGTGTTCCACAAAAATAATCTATTCAGTCTAGAGAAATGCCTTCTATTTAAATCTAGACCAAGAGAGTTGGGGTAGGCTGCCACAGTAGTACAGCTTCATTTATTTGAAATTGTCTGTCCGGTTTATAGACCTAAGTTAATGGCTCAGTTCCCTGCTCTTGTGATTCTGACAGGTCTGGCAGAAACCTTAATGGAAATGCCTCTGATGGCAGTACCTGGTTCTCTGTATGTACTGTTCATATGAAAGGTAGAGTAGAAACTTTACCTAGATTTTCTTTCGTAGTTTGGGTTCTGTATGACCTTCTGATTAGTGTAAATCATTCTGTTAAATCCTTAGATATAGGGGTGGGTGGCTCAGTGGGTTAAAGCCTCTGCCTTCGGCTCAGGTCATGGTCTCAGGGTCCTGCGATCGAGCCCCGCATCAGGCTCTCTGCTCAGCAGGGAGCCTGCTTCCTCCTCTCTCTCTGCCTGCTTCCCTGCCTACTTGTGATCTCTGTCAAATAAGTAAATAAAATCTTTTTTAAAAAAATCCGTATAGATACAGAAACAGTTCAAAACGTATTTTATTTGTGATGCCTGACATGTGATTCAGCATATCATGTAGATTTCCTTGTCTACCCTCAGATGGTTGTAAAGTCCTGCCAGTTTGTGATGCTTCAGAGAGTCAGAAATCACAGGACAATTTTGTACTTCTAAGAACTTGAATATTATGCATTTAAAAAAATTTTTTAGATTATTTATTTATTTATTTGACAGAGATCACAGGTAGGCAGAGAGGCAGGCGCTTACTCTTTGGTGCTTACTCTTATCTCCACTTTATAGGTGAGGAAGTTGAGGCTTAAGTGAGGTTAAGTAACTTCCCCAAGGTCGCACAGCTGGGAAGAGGTAGAGCTGAGATTCAGAATTAGGTCTAATAATCCAGTCTCCTGTTCTTTATCCCTTTTTGTCTCCTCACTGGCTCTTTCTGACATCAAAGGAACCACAATATCACTTAAAAAAGAAAAAATAGGCGTCGTTGAGATCATTATAATATATAATTACCAATTTTGTCAGTAGATTGGAGAAATACTGCAACTGGTCATGGTACCTCATAGTCACCTATTTATTGAATGAACGCGGAAGGTAAAATATCGATACAACCTGCCAGCCTAGTGTTGTAAAGTTTCCCTGGATTCTCCCAGCATTTTTTTAACAATGAATTTTGTCTCTTTGCTTTCTCAGCATGAGCCGGACCAAGTTGAGGGCAGTAGAGCCAGCCACATGCAGTGGAACCGTGAAGGGTGAACGATGTCCCAACAAAGCCCTTCCATTCACCAGACATTGTTTCCAGCGTATCCTCTTTAACTGAATTGAGTGTGCACCGAAAAGTATTAACTCATTCGGGGCTAGTATTTTCATTCTTAAGCCGAGTGGATAACTTTTGAAATCTTGACTATTTTAATGTCTAAAATTTTTATGTAACTTTGCATTTTCACGAAGTCTCCTGAGTAATTTTTTTCCACTTCTATTGTTGTGATTCTTTATTCAAGAATTATATCAGAATCTGAAAAATCGATAGCAAGTAGCAGATTCTTCCGGTGGTGGTCACTTAGTTGCAAGAAATCTTGTGCTTGCTGTGGTTCTGCATAGCTTCTAGGAGGCAACACTAACACCCATTCATGGAGAAAGCAAATTGTATTATTCACAATCTGATTTTAGTCTTCCAAGAAAGTTATGCAGTTTTACGGTGTCCCTTTTGCCCTGGGAATAATTTGCTATTTGTAGCGAACATAGTGCTGATTTGAAATGGAAGAAAGATAAACATCACTGACTAGGAAAGAAGATACATTAAGACAGAATATACTTGAGGAAAACCTGTGGTAAAGGGCTTCAGGCTGCTTTTGAAATCTTATTGCTCTCACTTTTATTAAACATTTAAAATTGAGTAGCATTTAAAAAATTTACACAGTAGCAATTACTTGCTCTTCTTTATTATCTTTGACTTTTTACCCTCCTTTCTGTTCCTGGCATTAAATTTTCACAACTTTTTCAGCAGCACTTTCTATGCAGTCAAGGTTTTATAAATACACTTAACTATTAAAGTATAAAGGGAAAACAGAGGTGCTCCTTGATAGGTATGAAGTATGTCTTGAGGAAATGCAGCTAGGGGCTAAAAGTTTAGTCGTTTAAAAATGTTGATCAAGTAAAGCGGATATTGCAGTTTTAATGGTAAAGTTTTGATCTAAAAGTTACTTTCCATAAGTTGTGAGTTTGAGTTTTATGTTGGAAATGGGAAATGAAAAATTGAATTTGGATAGATGAATTTTTGCAATTGTATATTAAAAATTTTATTCTTTTTTTTTTCAGTTTTTTAATAAAATTTTTATTCTTTTTGATGAGGATTATATATGAAAGTTTTCCTTAAAAGAAAGTGGTGTTTTCTAACCATTATAGCGGAATTTCTAGGAGTTAGTGTGTTAAGAATGAAACAACCCTGCTTTTTCCGAATAACAAAAATCAGAACGCACATAAAGGAGACTCATATTAGGAGACCTTTAGCAAAGTAGACTCCTTTAGAAGTATCTTCTGATAAACTCAGCAGTGATCATTTCCCACATCAGGAGTTGGCTTGGTTCTTCAGCTTTTATAGATAAGAAAATTTATTACTTAGGAAACACAAATAAGGGAAGAAGAAGTTGTTTTTTGTTTTTTTTTTTCTTGAAGGCTAATTTATTTTGAGAGAGAGCATGTGCGTGCATGCAGTGAGGGAGAGGTAGAAGGAAAGAGAATTCTTTAGCCGACTCCCCGCCGAGCACTGAGTCTGATCCCTGATCCTGAGACCACAGCCTGAGCCAAAACCAAGAGCCGGGCGCTCAACCAACTACACCACTGAGGCGCCCCCGAAGCAGATTTTATGTAAAAATTGAAAACTTAAATCGAGTTTCAGTACGTTATATTCCTAACTTTGAAAACCACAGATATCCTCTTGAACCGCTCTCAGCAGCTTTTCTCGAGTTGCACAGCCAAGTTCGCAGACGGACAGCAGTGCTCTGTGCCCGTGTTCGACATTACGCACCAGACCCCGCTGTGCGAAGAACACGCCAAAAAAATGGTGAGTTCAGATTTTATTTTCTGCAGCAGAGACTTTCAAACTTTTGACAGCAATCCACAGGCAAAAATATTGCTTGCGTTAGTTACTAATTGTGTGTGTGTGTAAATATATATGTTAATAAATATGTTTATAAAATATTAATATATATGCTAGTCCTGATCCATTGGATTAACTTCATAGCCTCATTTAAAAGAAAACTTCCAGAAGGTATTTAGTCGTTACTTACAGACGGTTATTTTGTTTACTATTTATTCCTATCCCATACCTGCCTCCTCCTTAAGGTACATTTTCTTACACTTCACAGATTAACAGATTTTTCAAGTTTTCTTTGCCCCCCTTTTTTTAGATTTTTGCTTTTTTATATATATATAATCCAGTGAATGTCATAGATACTTGATGAAATTTCAGCCAGAAGCCAATTTTTTCTGTAATTAAGTACATTTTTTGTTGAGTTCCACTATTTGCTAGGTAGTATGCGAGGTATAATGCATTAAAAAGCTGAGTAAGACCATTTTTTTCTCTCTGTAAGCATTTTGCAATTTCAGGGGTGCATCAGGGTAGCCAGACGGCCACAGGACCAGGATGTAACAGTACAAGGCTGTGCTCCTGGTGTTGCCACCAGCTAAATGTGTATCAAGGATTGTTTTAAGTTAAAAGTCACAGCTGAGTGTAGCAAACGTTTGTAGCCCATCAGTCCCACAGTGAGGGGCTCACAGCAGATGATAAAAAACGTACAAACCTCTTGGCTCTACTGTTGAAGGTCTTGAATCCAAACACATTGTGCCAGCTTGGCTGCCACCATTCTAGCCTTAGTTGTCCTCACCTTTGCCCGGATGGTCTTGGTCTCCCTTCCTCTTGCTGTGGCCCTCCCCCGCCCCGCAGACATTTGAGGTCATATGCAGTAAATTCACTCTTCTTGGTCCACAGTTCTTTGAGTTTGAAAATACACCCAGTCCTGTAACCATCGCCATAATCCACATGCGCCATTAACTGCCCACATTCTCCTGTGCTGCACCCACCCCTGCAGTCTGCTCCTTCCTCTGTCTCCGCTGATGTCTTCCTGTATAATTTTACGTTTTCCAGAATGTCCTATAATTGGGGTCCTCCATTATGCAGCCGTGAAAGCAGGCCTTTGAGAATGCACATGGGATCATTTTAGTTTCCCGGTTAGAACCTTCCAGTGGCTTTCCATCACATCCAGAGTCAAATCCAGGAGTCTCACGTGGCCTGTGAGACTTGCTGATCTGGTCTTTGCAGCTGCACCTTGTACCCACTTCACCTCTGGAGTTCCGGCCGCATCAGCCTTGCTGCTGCTTCAGCACTCTAAGCTTGCTCCCACCGCGTGGGCTTTGCACTGGTTTTTCTCATTTCCACACGCCTCACTCCTTCATTCAGGTTTCTCATCAGATGTCACTTCATCAAAGAAGTCTTCCACCTCCCTCTCTACCCCTGTCGTTTTCTGTCCTCATACTCTACCTTGTTTTTCTTCCTAACATTGATGTCAGCCCAACACTATATTATTTATTAATTAGTTTGTCTGTTGCCAGTATCCCTCTATTAGAATGTAAATTTTACAAAGGCAGGAACATTTTTTGTTCATTGCTGTATCCCTGGTGCTTAGAACAAAGATGCCCAGTAAGTCACTGTTGAGTAACAGTTAGACACATGGCTGGGAAGGGTTGAAATTAAGAATTAGAATGGACAGAACAGCCATTGGTAGAAGCAGCTGAAGCTACAGGAAGTCCAGGCTGACACACACAACATGGTAGAAGGAGACCGTGAGCAGGTTGGGAGCGAATAGTGTAGGCAATGAACAGATGGCATGAGGAAAGCCTCTAGGGCCTGGGTGCCAGCGCCCTAGAGGAGCTATGTGAGGGACTACCAGGAGCATGGCAGGGCCTCAGTTGGGGGCAGTTCTGTGTGGAGTACGTAGCACATGACCAACGACATTGTTGGGCTACAAGGCATAAGCTTAGGAGAATAAGACACACACCTAGAACCAGAACTAGGTGGTACCGAGTGTCTTACAAGTAGGACAGGTAGATCTTGGGCCAGACAGACTTTCTCCTACCTAACACTGGTCCTAGAGGGAGAGCTTGGGATGGGTGCCCAGCACCTTGGTGGGTACCAGTGTTCGCTCAGACACTGTTTGTTGAATTAAATACTGGTTCTAGTCAAAGTAGACCTCGAGTATTGAGCCGAAGAACTATAGACGCTGGGAAACAGCCTTTCTTTTTTGTTGTTTGTTTTATAAATTTGTACATTTGTGACGAGTCTGTATTTGTGTTTAGATCCAAATATTTGGCTAGTGTTCAACTTCTTTTGGATTTCCTGAACTGATACTTTAATTTTATTCTTTCTTGTCTTAAATTAGTTTAAGTATTAATAACTAGTTTTAGTTACTAATTGTCAAATTGTCTGTACTCTTTATGTATTTAGTTATGAGTTATTAATGAATTCATTAAATGAAAGGTGACATCCATTGTAAAAGCCACGATTGTTTTATATACCACCAAGAGATTTTAAAAATGGGGCACAGTGCATTTCTTACCACTTACAGTTTTTGATTTATATTTATCAAAATAGCTTCTTTAGGCTTAATCAGGCATAGATTTTTATCTTTTCTAATTATTATCTTTTCTAATGCTCCTGGTCTAATGTTTCTGCTGTATTGACATGAGAAAGGCAGTGTTTTCTACGTACATCAACTGGAACACAGTTTCATCTACTTTGTGGTTATATTCCTTTATCATTTGGTTATTGCTTTGAAAAAGAAAAAGGAATTGTGGTGAGATCTTCAATAATGAGTATTTGCTTCAATAATGACAGTTGTGTATGCTATTTCTTTTTGTGCTTTCTCACACTCAGTTTTTCCTCTTCATGTAAAAGCAACAATGTACGTAGCTAGACTCAAACAGGATAGTACCAAGAACTGTTACCATCTTTGCACGTAGGTGGGCAGTGCCAACTATCATGACCATCACTGGGTCCACAGCAAACGTAAGATGCCATTATTGTAAGATGGACCTGAGTTGTAGAGACACTACAGTGTGTATCTTGGAACTAATGAAATACAGTATTCAGATGGAAGGGTAGCTGCTGAAGAAAGCTGGTTATATTGTCAATTTCTTGTTCTTCCTGGCTGGTTCTTCCTCTGTCTATTCCCTTAATTGGAACAGTTCTATAATGCTGCGGTCCCAAGGCCTTCTCTCTTTACCTTGTCTCCCTGGCCCATGTCAGTTACTAGAAGGACTTTTACCCGTGTCATGATTTCTGAGACTACATCTCCACCCCCTTTTTTATCCCTTATACTGTTTTTTTCCTATGTCCTGGGACATGTTCATTCCTCAAATTGTGAGCCAAACTGAATTCCTTAACTTTTCTTCTGAATCCTTACTCTGCTGTGTGCTCTGTTCTAACTAATGATATCATCTAACAGTCAACCCTAGAAACCCTAGAGACGTCTTCAGGTGCTCTCTTCCCTTCATCGTCGCCACATCCAAGGAATCATACATGATCTGGTCCTAAACTTCACACTTCACACCTTTTATAGTCTGTCCTCCATATGCCACACCCCAAACACAAGTCATACTTGGTTATTTGCTCTACTTTTTGTCTTGTTTGTGCCATTTCCTTTTAATCGTGCAACTAAAAATAATTGATGTTCCTTTTGTATACCCATAGAAGGTCATTATTACCTTGTTTTCTCTGTACTGTATTTATGTATACTTGCATTCATATTTTTCCTATGGAAGAGTACGTTCTTTGAGAGGGCATTACATCCATTCATTATGGTGTTACTCTACAACACGGATCCCAATGTCTTCTCTTTTCCTGTGTCTCTTCTACCCACCCGCACCTCCCCCGTGGCCTGCCGTGGTCTCACAGTGGGTATGAGTATGGGATGAACTGTATGTGTATATTGAATTGATTGGAATTAAATTAAAACATGAATTCTTTATTCGTTCCTTTATTGCTATGCACAGCTGTAGGCATGCAGGATGCTTTAGGCATTCCGTAGAATGTTAAGCGATGCATTTTTTTCAGGTAGCTGTTAGGTTTTTCCCAAACCACCTCAGTTTAAAAATACCCATTTATTCATTCCGAAGGATAATTTCTTGAGAGGAGATAGCTCCCGTAAAGTTCAGCACCAGCAGCAGAGGAAACCCAGGAAAAAAACCAAGCCTCCTGCACTTACCAAAAAACACAAGAAGAAGAGAAGGCGTGGACCTCGTCGACCCCAAAAACCCATCCCCCCTGCAGTACCCCAAGGGAACCTCAGCATGCCCACCAGCGTCTCACTGCCAGTGGAGGCTGTTCAGATCCGGTCAGTGGCGGCGCTGAAGCTTCCGTTTCCTTCCTGTGTTCGATGGTTCTCGGAGCGTCTAGCTTCACGTTCTTCTCTAGCCTTGTGCCCGGGCCCCAGAAGCCATTCGGTAGATCAGCCTAGGCTTTCCAGTATAATTTTTTAGTATAATTTCCAGTTATTAATTAGAAATTAGAAGTTAGAAATTTAGTATAATTTCCAGTATAATTTCCAGTATAATTTTTACCAAATGTTTGAGTGAGAGCTCTGAATGAAGTAAAAGTTTTTGTTACAGTGCAGAACGCAGATGCTGCAATTGAGCATTTAATTGTCCACTCAGATTTTCCTGCTTTAACAGAAATTCCATATACGTTTCAGCAGAAATATTCCATCAGAATTCTAATGAACTACTAGTTTTGGCAGGGCTTAGCATTTTCACCTGATGAATGAGGCTTCTGTTTCAGCCAAGCATCTCCATTTTATCTGTTTATGTCGTTTCTAAAAATTATTATTTCGACTAGATTTGAAATTTATCAGAAATCAGTGCACAAAATTATAATTCATTCTACTAATTTGAAGCAGAACTATTATCTCGAAATTTCTCTGAATGCCTGGTTAAAAGGTGCAGAAATAACGTGACTGTGGATGGCGAGGTCTCCCTTTTGCTTTCACATTTCCTTCTCTGGAAGTAGAAGTTGGAGTTAGGATTTCCCAGCTTTGGGTTTGACGAACTTGTCTTGGGGACACTGGTGTGGAGGGTCAAGGGGAGCAGTAGGGCCAACCATGTCCTCTTCCCCAGGAGCCCGTCCACGCCAGAGCTGAGTGCTGATGAGTTGCCGGATGACATTGCCAATGACATCACTGACATTCCACATGACTTGGAATTGAACCAGGAGGACTTTTCAGATGTCCTGCCACGGCTACCCGATGACTTACAAGATTTTGATTTTTTTGAAGGTATGGTCAACATTTTGATTCAAGACCGTTTTTGTTTCTTTTTGTTTTTGTTTTAATGAGCTTTTAAAAAGGGAAATAGTGGGGGCACCTGGGTGGCTCAGTTGTTAAGTGTCTGCCTTCGGCTCAGGTCATGATCCCAGGGTCCTGGGATGGAGCCCCACATCGGGCTCCCTGCTCAGCGGGAAGCCTGCTTCTCCCTCTCCCACTCCCCGTGCTTGTGTTCCCTCTCTTGCGCACTCTCTTGCTTACTCTCTGCCAAATAAATAAGTAAAAAATCTTAAAAAAAGGGGGGGGGGAAATAGTGTTTCTGAGATGTGTTTGAAGTACCCCTCCTCACAGAAAATTCAGCACTGCTGAAGCTATTTTCCTTGTTCTTCGGTGAGAGCTGTGTGGTTCGTCTTACCATGCTATATAGGCTTAGTGGATTGACATTTGCTTGCGAGGTTTTTAACTTTGTTGCTTTACAATGAGCCATTTTACTTTATTTTTCAACAAAAACATACTACTTTTTTTTTTTTTTTAAGATTTTATTTGTCTGTCAGAGAAAGCGAGAATGGGAGAGGGCACAACCAGGGGAAGCAGAGGGCAGAGGGAGAAGCAGGCTTCTTGCTGAGCAGGGAGCCCCGCATGGGACTCGATCCCAGGACCCTGCAATCATGACCTGAGCCAAAGGCAGATGTTAACCGACTGAGCCACCCAGGCATCCCAACAAAAACATTTTAAACTTGAATTTATTGAAGCCTTTTGGAACTTGTCCCAGTCGTAATACCTATACGTCAGCTGAAGTGCATTTTTCCAAAACAAAGTTTGCTTCATCTCACCAGTTCTCTGGTGCTTTCAGGGGAAACCTTTTATATTCTTAGAACGTTTCTTTCCCCATTAAAAACTGGGTATTTTTGTGGTGATTAGTCAAGTTCCCAGCTATATAGTTTTTTTGTTTTGTTTTTTTTAAGATTTATTTATTTAACAGAGAGAGACAGCGAGAGAGGGAACACAAGCAGGGGGAGCAGGAGAGGGAGAAGCAGGCTTCCCACCCAGCAAGAAGCCCAGCTTCGGGCTCGATCCCAGGACCCTGGGGTCATGACCTGAGCTGAAGGCAGATGTTTAACGACTCAGTCACCCAAGCACCCCTAGATTTTTTATATTGGAAGTGAAATCAGCAGCAGCCCATGGGCTTCCATTGTATGAAAGTTAGGTAGAAGGAGAGGAGCAGGATGAGCAGGTCACAAAAAGCATTTGAAAAGATAGTGTGTGAGTGGAGGGAAATGCAGGAGCGAAATGCGGGGTGCTCACGTGCAGGCCTGAGTTTCTGTGTTACAGTCTCCCACAGCTGCCCTCCTCCTGGAGGAAGGAGTCCAAGAGCAGAAGAACCAAGGGGGCCTCCTACACAGCCTTTTGTCTCCAGTCTGAACGGATAGCTTTCCTATTTTAATGATTTTAACTTGACGTAAAAACACAGATGTCGGACTGGTCACCGTGCGTTTTTAAGTTGGTATTGCTCAGAATCCTTAAGAAGTTAATGCTTTGAAGGGCTGGGTGTAGAGGGCGCTGTGGACAAATGGAAGATGTGATGCAGGTTCCAGTCCAGTCCTTGGAAGCTTCTCTGTTCCACAGGGACTCTCTTCAGTAGATTATTTGGTTTGGTTTGGTTTCAGTGATTTATGTGTTTATCAGAGAGCACTCACGTGTGTAGGGGGAGGCACAGAGGGAGAGACAATCTCAGTCTCCCTGCTGAGCCTGAAGCCCAGTGTGGGGCTTCATCCCACGACCTTGAGATCATGACCTGAACTGAAATCAAGAGTCAGAGGCTTAACCAACTGAGCCACGCAGGCAGCCGTTTTATTCATTTTTTTTTTTAAGGTTTTATTTATTCATTTGAGAGAGAGAGAGTGCACATGCACATGGGTGAGGGAGAGGGAGAAGCACATTTCCTTGCCGAGCAGGGAGTCTGACATGGGGCTCTGTCCCAGGACCCCGGGATCATGACCTGAGCTGAAGGTAGACGCTTAACTGACTGAGCCACTCAGGCACCCATTTTTTAAAAGATTTTATTTATTTATTTGACAGAGAGATCACAAGTAGGCAGAGAAGGGGGGGAAGCAGGCTCCCTGTTGAGCAGAGAGCCCGATGTGGGGCTCGATCCCAGGACCCTGAGATCATGACCTGAGCCGAAGGCAGAGGCTTAACCCACTGAGCCACCCAGTTTCTCCAAGATTTATATATATATATTTGTTTATTTATTTGAGAGAGAGCGCGTGCAATGGGAAGGAGGGGCTGAGGGAGAAAGAAACTTAAGCAGACTCGGGCGCTTGCTTATGGAGCCCGATGTGGGGCTCGATCTCACAACCCTGAGATCATGACCTGAGCCGAAATCCACAGTCAGAGCTCAACTGACTGAGCCGCCCACGCGCCCCTTTAATAGAATATTGTTGAAAAATAATACAGGCGTCTGCTTTTTGTAATACAGGACCAGCGGAAGCTCTGCTCATTCTTGATGGTTTTTGTGTTCCTCAGGAAAGAATGGAGACCTCCTTCCAACTACCGAAGAGGCCGAGGAACTTGAACGGGCCTTGCAGGCTGTAACTTCTCTTGAGTGCCTGAGTACCATTGGGGTACTTACCCAGTCAGATGGTGTGCCAGTCCAGGAGTTGTCCGATAGAGGAATAGGGGTGTTCTCCACAGGTAGTGGAGCTTCGGGAATTCAGTCCTTGAGCCGAGAAGTTAACACGGACCTAGGGGAGCTTTTGAATGGGCGCATAGTACATGATAATTTTTCTAGTCTAGAGCTGGATGAGAACCTGCTCCGTTCTGCTACCTTGTCTAACCCACCTACACCCCTGGCAGGGCAGATCCAGGGGCAGTTTTCTGCCCCAGCCAACGTTGGCCTTACTTCTGCCACTCTGATCAGCCAGAGTGCACTTGGGGAGAGAGCCTTCCCAGGACAGTTTCATGGACTACATGATGGCAGCCATGCCTCCCAGAGGCCACATCCTGCCCAGCTGCTGAGCAAGGCAGATGACCTAATCACCTCACGACAGCAATACAGCAGTGATCATTCACACTCCTCGCCCCATGGAAGCCATTATGATAGTGAGCACGTGCCGTCTCCCTACAGTGACCATATCACCTCTCCCCACACGACATCTTTCTCTGGTGATAATATGGCAGCTACCTTTTCAGCAGAGATGCCCATCATGGCGCAGCACTTGCTCCCAGCCCAACTCGAGGTGCCACTTGGAGGAGTCGTAAACCCCAGAACTCACTGGGGCAATCTCCCTGTCAACCTTGGAGACCCCTCTCCATTTAGCAACCTTCTCGGCGCAGATGGACATCTTCTCTCCACGTCCCTATCCACGCCACCCACCACTTCGAACTCAGAGACCACACAGCCTGCCTTCGCCACTGTGACCCCCAGCAGCTCCAGCGCGCTTCCGGGGTTACCGCAGACCAGCTTCAGTGGCATGGGGCCTTCTGCGGAACTCATGGCCTCCACCTCTCCGAAGCAGCAACTCCCTCAGTTCAGCGCAGCCTTCGGCCACCAGCTGAGTTCTCACAGTGGCATTCCCAAGGACCTGCAGCCCAGCCACAGCTCCATAGCCCCTCCCACAGGCTTCACAGTAACAGGTGCCACGGCTACGAGTACCAATAACGCATCTTCTCCCTTTCCCTCCCCTAACTGAGCGTGTCTGTGTGTTTGCAGGCAGGTGGGGGGGGGGGGGTGGCGTTTTCTATCTTTGTTTCCTGTTTCTCCTCCCTCTCCCCCTTTTCCTAACGAAGATTTTAAAAAATAACAGATGGGGACGAGAGGGGAGCTCCCTTTTCCGGCTCAACAAGTAGGCCTGCGGTGGACCTCGCTTCAGTGTTCACATGTGCTCCTTCGCACTGGTGCTCATTCCCTCCTGGCAGGTTCACTCTCCCCCAGTGGTTTCCTTCGTGGCTCAGCACAGTGACCGGATAGAATCGATTTTTCGCAGCAAGTCCTCGAAGTGGAAGATACCTCAGATTACCAGTGCCCTTTACTATTTCCTAGTATTCAGATCAGTGCTTTCCATTCTGCGACCAGGTCTCTCCGGAGGTGGTTCTAGAGGAACGGTCCTATTCATTGAGCTCCTGTGTAAGCGGTAGCAGATGGCGCGTGGGGGGCGGATCGGGGCCCTGACCTCGCACCGCCTGCTTAGACACCACAGAGGCCAGGATCCCATTCCGAATTGTGATCATGTTCAATTAAAAAGAAAAAAAAAAAAATTAGTCTTTTGACCGCCTGTGTGTGTGTGTGTGCGCGCGCGCGCCCGTGTGTGTGCGTCTGTGCAGGGCAGGAAGCAGCTGTCCCGTTGTTGTTGCTGTTGCTGTTGCTGTTTTGTTACTTTTTTTTTTTGCCCTCATGAGGATAAGGCTCTGACGTCTCCTTTCCCACACCTCCGAACCCTCATCGGGTTGGTCACTGTTTCCCCCCGAATGGTGAGGTCCCCCGTAGAGAGGGTGGCCGGCTGATGACGCGCGACCCCGTGGTGCGCGGCGGTCCGGGAACGCAGGAAGCCGAAGCCCCCGCGGGGCTGTGGGCGCGTCGCGGCGGCCCGCGTGGTTGCTGCCGCGCCGAGGTCTGGGGTCCCTCGGCCTTTTTAGACGCGCGTTTGGTTTCTCCGCCCGCCCCGCTCTCACGGGCTACGTTCCGGAGCTGCGGGGAAGAGCGCGTTTCGCTGTGAAGAGCAGGATAGGTCGGCTAGGTTTGGAAAGACGGGATCTCCGGACTCCTTGATGGTGTCTTTTGCTTTTGACTCTTTCATGTTTACAGTAGTGGTTCTTCGGTAAGATTCGTGAGATGTTGACACTTGTAGAATCAGTGTGCCAGTTGTGAAGTGACGTGTACTATCTGAAGGATACACATTTCAAAGTTTCTTTCGAAGCAGAATATGGAAATCAGACATGAATTGTACCCACTCTTTGGTACTTTTAAAATAATTGAAGTACTTAGGTTTAAGTTTGGGGAATTCTTTTTTTTTTTTTAAAGTACCAGGATTTTAGGGTTCAAAAATCATATTGGTAGTTTAGTAAGTTGGTGACTATGAAATAAATCTGTGAGGTCTCTTTTTACCTGCCTTGTCCCCTGCCCCCTCCCCAAGGGTGGAACTAGATTCTAAAGGCGTCTGTGCTCTGCTTTTGCTGAGAAGCTTCACTGTCCCCCGAGATACCATTGGCTATTTATACCTGAGTCTAGTCTAATTTACATATATATATTTTAAAAGATGAGTAGAGAGAACATATCTATTAATGATGTGATATAATAATTCATTTGTCAGGGAATATTTGATCTTAATTCCTTTTCAATAGGTAAAGATTTGGATGTATTTTCCTACTTCCTATATGTAATCTCTTTATGCCATGCTAATTCTAACCAGTCCCTTCTTTTGAAAGCTTTTCTTTCTCTGTTTTTAAAGGAATAATGGTGATCAGCAGGCATTATGCAGATACCATGTGCCTGAGATTACGGAGGGGAAATGTCACATTGACTGTATGAAATCATTATATGCCCTATTTTGTATTTATTGAACTTTTCTTTTTGTGGGCCAAAAATACATTTGTAATATATGTAGTTTTTTTTTTAATCATGATAATTGATTGGAAGATTTATTTTTTAATAGCTTTGCCTTTTTTGCAGATTGAGAAATTTCTAAATTATAAATTATGTCACAAAGCAAAATTATATTTGGTATCACCATAAATTTCTATTCTGAATGGTGAGGACAGATAATTTGAGTATTTCTCACCTGTGAACCTATGTTAGTGAGCTTTTTTATTTTAATGTACTGTAATGAAATGATTACGAGTAGTTACCTCTGCTCAAAAGTATCAGTTGGTTTTCCTCCACTCTTTCACTTGCTGTTCTCATCATCTCTAGGTAACTGTCCCGTTCCCAGCAATCCCATCTAGTCTCCATTGTGTCCTAATTCAAGGTTGTAGCAGAGCAGCACGCCGACTGTCTTATCTACCGGCCCTTCTCTGACAGCAAAGGGAACGTCCTGGGTAGTCGGTTTGAACTTCTCTGGCTCTTCGTCTCTCGTGGTAGCTGCTTAAAACTCTTCAGTTATCAAAACTGAGTTTGCAGTAAGTTGCACATTTTCTTGTTTGCAATTTTCTGTTTTATGTGCATTGAAAAGCCCTTTCCTGCTTTCGAGTAAGGAGGCATGAAATGATCAGGAATGTTGCCAATTTCAGCTTCACACCAAAAACTTCGAGTCAGTTCATTTCTGTTTAGATGCCCACAGGGATAGCTGAAGAAGGGGCTCCCGTAGGAAGTACCGCTGTAGGTTTGAGGAATTAGCAAAAAAGCAAGTTTGTCTTCTCATTGCTTCTCCTTCAAAACCAGCATCCCAGCTTGCAGTTTGCTTTGCTCTTGCGGCTTCTTGTGAGTCCCTTTTCTGGAAGAGAGAAGAACATCCTGTGAACCCAGAGAGAACCTGTTAACGTTTTTCTTTAAGCAAATGCGGAGCAATTCTAGTGTGTTAGTAGTAGGTTTGCTCTTCATGTGTAGAGAAAGGAATGAAGCGTCTTTCACTCTGGAAATACGAAAATTCGTGTCTTTAAGTAGCACTTATGCTCTCATAAGGCAGGACTGGAATCGCAAACAGAATTCACGTGAGGTCCTGGTTAGGTGGGAACTAGCTTGTATGCTAGTGTGAGATTCAGGAGAAACAGTGGCAGAGACGTTCGCTCCGTTTCTGTAGTTCGTTGGGACCATATGTAAAGGCCAGTTAGATTGTGTTAATGTGATTTACTTACACGGTTGCTGCAGTTCCTGGATGCACTCTGTGCTCGGAGAATCTGAATTCCATTCTAAGGAATGATACTGGCTGTGATCTTAGAGCATCGAAGAGGTGTTTTTCTCTCCTTTACTCTCTCTACATAATTGTTAATATTATTTTAATTAAAGTATTAAGGCATTGTTCTTTCCTCTGTAAAAATGGCTTAGTAGTTTGCACATCTGCTTAGGTTATGTAGCTAGTAAACAATTCACAATAGTAAATAGCAATTACACTTAACCCACCAAATGACAGACTATGCAATGGAAAAATTTTGTAATTATCGTCACATAGCTTAGACGGTCAAGGATTTTTTTTTCTCTAGTAACCTACCATGTGAGATAGAACTGCTTTATAAATGACTTCCTGAGCAATTTCATGCTGGCAGGCACTGCGGTGTGTCTAGTGTCCCTCCACGAGAAGATGATAATTTAATGAGAAGCAAATAGTAGAGATGGAGATAAAGTTGGAAAATGTGTGTGTGTGTGTGTGTGCGCGCGTGTGTGTTTCCTTTTCCTTAAAATTGTAGTTACCGTCTCGAGTGGCATCAGGCTAAAGAAAGTGAATACTTTATCCTTGCCAAATAATTATTTATAAGATTTATTTCTTCAACAAGCCCAGTCTCAACTGCAAGCTAAGAATCCTCACTTTCTGTGACTAACACTAAAGCTTTTTCTTATCAGAGCTCACTCGCAGTGCATGATCCCAACCCAGAGGCAAAGACAGTGCTTTGATTGGAAGGAAACGGTGTCTGTGATCCATTCCCATGCCCCATCCATAAGCTTTCTTCTTATGTGAATGAATTTATATTCCTCTCGACCTGTACCATTGAGTTTTGTTCTGGTTTTATATTTTAAGTAGGCTCCACACCCAGCGTGGGGCTTGAACTCACAACCCTGAGATCAGAAGTCACAGGCTCTACCGGCCGAACCAGCCACGTCCCTGGTACCATTCAGTTTGTATCAGTTGGCCCTAGACTTTGAGCCAGTGTACGTAACTCCCACACCATCGGCTCATGTCCCTTGCCTGCAGTCCTTCCTGCGCCCTTGCGTCATGGGAGTTGTGATGGCGGTTGTGGTAGGCTGCGTCAGCAGTGTTCTTGTGAGCCGATCGCCTTTTCTCCATGTTAGTTCTCTAGGTGGTTGTGGATTGGTATTGCAAAAAGATGAGGCTATTCATAACACTAAACTAATTATTTAATAGGTTTGGAATTCATGTAAAAAAAATTCTAGGTATCTAGTTTTCAGGTTCTTCAACCTCTTTCCTTTTAGCCTCTTAACATTCTGCTAAATTCTGTTTTTAACCTGGCATATATAGATTAATCTAATACAGTGGTCTTCTCCGTGGTCAGCAGAACTCTACAGGTGAAAGAGGCGATTTCAAAGATTCCTTAGAAGAAAATGTAGTCATACGGAATAGTCTTCATCTGTATCTCTTTCATCACCAACACCTACATTGCTCCAAGGATCTATTCCTGATGAGAAATAACATTTCTTGAGGGGGGAGGTGGAAATACATGTGTGACAGATCATAGATTTTTTTCCTCTCGCAATACATTGAAAATACGGAATCTTCGCTGGCATTCTATAGAAAGGTTAAAGAATGACATCTTAATATCTGGAGCCTTGTGAGCTTTCCATTATCCCATTCTGGAGGGAACCAGAATCCATGCTTAGTAGACTAAAGTAACATTTTAAATGCTATCTCTGATTTGAAATAGATTTGAAAAATCTATTTGATTTTGAAAAAGATTTGAAATAAAATACCAGTGAAGAACCTATTTGAGTATCTGTCTGTTAAGCATGTCCCCCTGACCAGTAAGTTAGGAAGAAAAAAAAAAAAAGCCCTAAAATACAAGTGAATAATTATGTTTCCTAATAGCCAGTGTCATTAAGGCAAAAATTGTGGGGCTGACTTGGAGAGCCCCATTTCTATAACAAAAAGTCTCCCTTCAGCCCTAATTTCTGATCGCTGCCCTCTCTCTGCACTGTGATACAGAGCCAGTAAGGACAGGTGGCATTTCAGAGAGAGCAGATTTGGTATGACTTTCTTTACCGGAAACTGGGTTCCCACATCTTGGGGATGTTTGACTACTTGTGTGGCGGAGTTTGGGGGGTCGGAAATTGAGTCTGAAAAACAATGTTGTGAGAGAAAAGCTTTCTAACTCTTGGTAAGCTTTGTCGGGCAGCCCAGCTCCCCATCCTTTTCCCTCCTGCCTGCTGGCCTCAGTGGCCCCCCCCGCCCACCACCCAGGTCCTCAAGTCTGTACACACACCCCTGATCTGCCCTGATCCTGGCCCAAGAGTAATAGAAGCCGCCTCTTTCACTAGTTGTTTTGTTTTGTTTTTTTCTGTTTGTTTTTTTGAGCTGGGGACCACTGAGGTAAGCTCTATGTGCACCCAGCGTTCCCCTTGGGAAGATGTTCACCATACAGTGCAGCGAAATGCCACACCATTGCTTTTTCTTGGGGGAATAGACTGATTTGCCCTGAACTGACTCCACCCGGTGTCGCTAAGGCCCCATCGGCCCCAGCAGATGAGTGTGCAAGTGATGGGACGTTGGATGCTTGTGACATTGTCTTCATCTGCTCAGAAGGGTTGAAATCAGTCCCTCTTCACAGTGATTGTTCTTTTCACTGTATAGTGTTGAGTATGTCTCAGGGATTCCTTGTGGAAATTAGGGCAGTTTTTAAAATAAGAAAATAGTTTTAAAAGTAACTAAAGGTGACTCATCATTGAAGAGAGCGCAAGAAAGAGAAAACGTTTGGTTTCATAGCCCACCGTGTCTCGCGTAGGATTTTTTTTCCTTTCTCCTTCAGGCTCTCATCTCCGCTTCAGCAAACAGAATCCTTTCCCATCATGCACAGCTTTAAAAGTTTTATTTAAAAGTTTCCTTCCCCAATGAGCTTTCAGAATACTTATTGTAGATTTTAAGAGAAAAGGTATATTAATTTATACTATTAACATCACCTCATAAATTATAAGTTTTATACTAAAGCTGTATTGAGTGTAATGAATTATGTTGCCTATGTGTTTTAATAGCTTAAAAAATTATATATGAGCTTTTTTTTTTTTAATTTTTTGACAAAACAAACTAGTGAAGCACCTTTTTACACTGGATCTCTGCCGTGTCAAGGTGTATAGCTATCCTTTGCTACCTTGCAGATATATAAAATAAAAGGATATCCTGGGGCCTCAAAATGTAGAACACCTTTAGACCATTTATTACTGCTCATAGAACTGTTGGGAATCGTGTTTCTTTAGTAAATGATCTGTGGTTTACATTTAAGATGGCTAGAAGCTTAGTTACAGGGTAAATAGAAATACATAGATCAAGCAAAACTCCCCCAACTACCGTAGCTGGAATTTGTAAACTAAGTTTTTAAGACCTCTTTTAGTTCCTATGGATTTATTCTTTAATTTACAGTTTATTCTGTAAGTTGGGAAGTAAAATAGAGAAAATAATAAATCTAGATGTTCTCAGTGTCTTATTCAGGAACTTTTTATCCCTCCTCACTAAGGAAATCCCACTGTGACTTAAAAATAGAATTAAATTACTTGTGTGCATGTCTCGTCTGTGTTTTTACACACATGCAAAAATATACATTGGGGGCACATGTGTGAGAGAGGTGAATGTGTGCTTAGGTAAAAATAGAGGAAGGTAACAGAATGTATTGTAGAAATACGATTTATTTAGATGAGGCTATCAGAGTTTTTTTCTCATTGTCTCTGTAATATAAATACACCAAATTCTTTATTATGCTATCTTATGTTAAAAGGCTAGCTCTGATATCATGTGCATTTTATTTTAACCTTTTGATTAACTTATATTATGCTATGTTTTTCAAATGACATGAGAAACAGGTTCTAAGACCAGCCTCTCACTTTTGAGCTTAAAAATAGGAGAGAGAGAGAGAGACGAACCAGACACGAGCTGTGTTTATCTACTGGGGTGATGGGACCAGACCAGTTGAAACAACTTTTTTTTTTTAATGTTAATAATAGATTTCTTCGTATTCTGAGTTAGAAAATCTTAGTGATCATCTTTTCTTGGTGAAGTTAAGAAAATTAAAGGCTTTTTATAAAGAATGCCATTTTTTTGAAGGGACTGTTTTTTTGGAAGAGTTGGTGGGATCATTTCACCATGCATATTTCAAAGCTGGGATGATTTCAGTTATTTCCAAAATTTTTTTTAAAAACTTACTCAGCTGTGCTATTACTCATGAAGTTAGTGTGCCCCCTAACCCCCCCGTATTTTGGTTATAAGAAAAATCACGCTACCCTTGACTTTTACCTAATTCATATGGAATTTTTAAAAGATACATTCCTGTAGTTTGAGTTTTATACATTCATTACTGGAGTAACTGGTGGTCTAATGTAGACAAAACTAGAGTTGTTATTAAATGCTTCAACCACATTTATTTTTAATATGAAAAGATCATGTACTTTGATATATGTCAAAACAACTTCTGAGAATACACCAGAATTTGTAGTTCTTTGAAGCCTCATTCATCTTAAGTATAGCCAAGACCTAGGAAAGCTCCACAGGTCGTTCCTTTTATAGTTGTATTTCTGCATCTCCCAGTTTCATTCATTCTTGCTTTATGGATTTTTTAAAAAATCTGCATATTTCTTGTACATATGCATGCAAGTGAAAGAAGGGAGTTTGTACTGGTGCCATTTCTCCCTTCAGTTACTGGTTCAATGGGATTTGCTAGAATAAATTCCCCCTGATTGAAGGGTGAAAATACACCCTTTTGTGTATATCTGTACAGAGATGTGTATATGGGATGTGGTGGCACTTTGCTGAATGTGAACTTGCCTTGTCAATGGAAAGATTGGAGAGTATTATGTTTATTTATACACTTGTAGAAATCTATATATACACGTATGTATATGTGTGTGTATAGATAAAGTTATATACATATATTTCCCTAAAAAATGTGTGTGTGTAATAGATTAACAGCCTTTGTTAAGATTATACGTCTGTGGAAAACTCGATGATTCTGTAAGCAAGAGGAGGGGACAGTCTGGAGTCCATTATCAGTGCATACCAAGATGGAAGTCCTTTGGATTATAGTCTTATTTATGGTTATTATAAGTGAATTCCTGCTAGAACTGTTCTTATTTGCCGGTTCCACTGTCCTTCATCTTTACTGCCTTCTCAAGCAATCTCTCATCACACATCATTGTATTTTTTTTTTTCCCCTTTATGATGTCCTCTCTAGCCAGAAGCGTTTGGCTTAAGCATAGTTCATTGACTTCTCAGTCTTGTCTTCTAAAGATCTTTAGCTCTGATGTTTTCCAGAAGGTGTCACTTTGGGTAATAGTTTGCATAGTAATTTTGAGGATTGGGCATTCATCCTTGTCCCAAAAACAAACCAAAAAACCAACATTCAAACAAGACTAATTTGAAAGTTTTACCTTAGATAATTTGGGGACATTTTGCTCACAATGGAAAAGAACATGACTGATTTTAGTACTGATAACAGTGTTAGCTTTATTTTCTCATTTATCCTCATCAGTTTGTCATTTAAAAATGTGGTTTACTTTGTGTCTTTAATCATCCATTTTACCATTTTCTTTTTAATGGAAGGCATACAAAGTCACACATAAGCCTCCTGAATTCTAGAAGTAACTCATTTTACTCATGATGACACTGCTTTAACCAATTCTTCCATAATGAACTTTGCTATATTTTCGACTTTTTTTCCACATTTGTGACATTCTGTTTCAACTTCGCTGCAGCTCTCTAGAAAACTTGCATCCCTATATATTGTGCCTTTAAAGCTCTTATGCACACACAGACAAAAGTGTATATATACATGTCTGAGCATGTGTACATATACTTTCGTATATACTCACACAGTATGTCTCGTATATATTGTGGGAGTGAATATATAGATATTCAGAGGCAATGAAATGTTGCTTTCTAGATATATATGTATATAAATAGTGTTGATATACTGTATATACACATGTATATGTATGAGTTTTAAATGGCAATCTTTTACATTTAGCAAAATGCTGCCCCTACTGGAATATTGTCACTGCGGTGGCAGTTGTATGTAATGATTTAAAAATACATTATCGAAAATTATTTAAAAAAAAAAACATTTAAAAGTCTCATCTAAAGACATCCACACATTATTTATTTATCTTCCTTTTCCTTTTTATTGTTACATTTTTTTTTTAACTGAAAGGGAGACTGTCATTTTTTAAAATGCCATCTGTCCCATGGGAGAAAGAGCGAGCTGGGGATTCACTTGAGGAAACGTCTGCGTTTTTCCTCTCTCTGAAATGGAGATGTACCACAAACCAGCCTGTTTATTTCAGTTATAAAACAATCCCATCATTTCCGTTCGTGTATGTCAACCACCATCTTCTAGATCAACTTAATTCACCAATTTGCCTCTTCCTTTCATTAATAAATAATGATCATTGAGATCATTTTGCCTGGGGGAAGTTAACTACTCTCTAAGCTGCAGGGAAATATATCACCTAATTGTTATTCTGCCTTGTTCAGAATTCAACTTTGCGAGAAGGCAGCTCTCATGAAGCTTGTCTTAAAGCGTGTTTTGCATTCATTTAGCTAAAGGTCTTCCCAGATATTTTGTTTCTTTTTAAAGACCTCCCAAGTCTGCATGCACTTGCCACAGATTTAATTCTCAGTCCCTATAGCTTCAGATGTTTCCATCCGCACATCAGTTTGGCACACTAAAGGAAAGACTATAAAGAAGAAAGCATGAAACATTTTATTTTGTGATGAGTTGGCCGCAGATGACATCTCAAGACTTTGCAGAGAGAGGAACATTAGACGGACAATCCTAAATTGCAAGGCGTCACCAAAAAAGCCAGTGAAGGAAGAGTACCCCCTGAAGACCAGAACAGAGAGGTTGGGGTCTGAGTGGTTTTGTAGAGTAGTTTAGCTGGAACTTGATATCAGAAGCAGCCTTTAACGAAGCCTCTTGGCCGTGTTACGGCACTAACTGGAGTATGGAGGCGTATACTGAAACCAAGTTGCAGTGGGAAACCAGAGGTGAGGCGGTAGCTTCTTGGGATCCAGTAAGGGACAGACACGTTGCACAGTTTTAAAATCTCTTCTTACGAAGTAACTGCACGGTAGCAAGGACTAGCCATTCTCAGAGCCCTTCTTTTTCAGTGTTCTCATTCACCTTGGCACACAAGTATGTTTAACAGGCCATACATGAAAAATATTTACAAAAAAAAAAAAAAAAGCTGCTTAAAGGGAACTTACAAACCGAGAATCTTGTCTGCATTTGCGTGAATAGTGGCTAGAAGCTTAGTTATATGCACAAAAGCTAAGGGGCCACCCGTTTCTGCACAGACTATAGCAGCCAGATGAGGACGTCGGCAGGTTTGGTTAAGAGCCCCCCAGTTGGGACGGAAAGTCTGTGGCACTGAGTGTGGTGTGGCTGGGGGGG
>ML103469.1:0-13689 GCA_003697995.1 Taxidea taxus jeffersonii
AAAAAAAAAAAAAAAACTTGATGAAAATAAGGATGACATGCCCTAAAATTTGCAAAATTCAGAGCTCTGTGAAAAAGCTGGATTGGAGAACTTCATTGGTCAGAAGTCAAGCTGGGAGCTCCTAGCATCACATTCAAGTCTAGGCCTTGGAACTTCCAGGGGAAGTCTGGGTCTGCTAGTACTGTTAGGAAAATTATGCCAAGCCCATAGGTCCAACAGATGGTAGGACAGAAACGGGCTGTCAAAAAGACTGGTTCTACCCGAAATGTGCTTCCCATCTGGACAGAAACCAGAGAAGAACTCTGGTCCTTCCTCTCAATGGGTAAGATTCATGATGATAGGATGCGAAAAAAGAGAAATATTAATGAAACAACATGGTGGCCATATTCCCTTGTAAATATGCTCCAGCGTGTTCAGGTTCTCACCAGTAACCCCCCTACCCCCAGTCAGATGTGACGCAGCTCCTCCCTGGAGGCAGGTCAGCAGGCTGGGTGGAGATAAGCAAAGTCTTTATCCCAAGGCTGCAGGAGTGTGGGGGTCAGTCCACCATTTTCTCCAACAAACCATGCTGGAATGTGAGCTCAAAGAGTGAACTGGCCCGGCCTCGGGAAGGAAGGCCCAAGTGACAACACCTCCCATGTGTTTGCAGCTCTCAGCTGCTCGGAGATTGGGTGCCCAGCTTGTGCTGGGAGGGTCTGCACTGGGCTCACTGTGTCCTTTCTCGCTCCTGATGGAACTGTTCTCTGAGAACAGGCCCAGCCTGGCTGTCTCTCTCCTGGCCACACTCTGCTTGGCACAAAATAAGAAGCTGTTCTGGGGGAGTGTTGCTTCTAGAGAGGGGAGAGATTGTGGCCATTTGGCGTGCTGGGAGAGGAAAGGCCATGCACTGCCCAGCACAGGGAGAAGAGGGAGGAGGAAGCACATAGAGGAAAGCTCACCCCAGACACGCCTTGGATTTTTGGAAGCCAGTGAGACAGAGTAGGAGGAGGCATCAAGGGCTTGGGGAAGGAGGTTTCCCTCTTTCTGGTCCCTCTTCTGGGCACCAACCCTCCATGCTTTGTGTCCACACCTGATCTTAGATGGGAAGATCAGACCAGGCAGGTAAGCAGGAAGCAGGCATTTGGCGTGAATCTGTTCCGAGAGCTACTGCCAGATAGACAAAAACTAGGGATCCGTTCTTTACAGTAAAAGTATTAATACTTCTCTTCTGCGGGCAGTTTTCAAAGACCACTGCCCCCCCACCCCCAGCCATCCCATTTCACCAAGAGCTCCTTCAGTCTCCAGGGAGCAGGACAGCAACTCCTGTTTGGATATCTTGGCTCATTTGTTACCAGCAACAGCTACTTCTTTTTGATTCTGAAACAGTACCCCATATACAAAAGGTGCCTAATCAGTGCTGGTCAAATCAAGGGACACCTTAGGAATGGTTCATATGGATTATAAAACCCTTGCCCACCTCTGACACTGAGTCCATAGCTCTCAGGGTTTGCTGGTGCCTGCCAGCATGACAGGTGTCTCCTGGGAGGATACCAGCCTGAGCAGGGCCGCCTCTGCCCCTGATGAATGCAGGCAGCTGGCTGGTGCCTGACCAGCCAGCTGCACCCACACCCTCAGGAGTCGGGGGTGCTTCTGTGCCAGCAGACCTGAGCCCTTTGCACAGTGGCTGGTTACGGCTTCATTAGCGGGGTGAGAAGCCACCCTTCACTGCTTGACCATAGGCCTGATGGCAGGGAAGGGGTGCAGCACAGACACAGTTGCTCTCCAAACATGGGGATTGTAGAGACTAGAGGAAATTCATCTGCTGCAATGGCAGCTCCCAGTGCACGCTGAGCCTCGTTCTGATGAAGTTCCCCATTCCTGGCAAGGATGTGCCAGAGAGAACATTCCTCTATCCACAAGCACCTTGCCCCCTCATTTGCATTGGCTGGCTGCCCTCTCACTGGCCAGGGTTCAGGTCAGTTGGGCTCCAGCTCCGTTTCCCACGGGCAGCCCACCCCTCGGCAAGGATGGCCAAGGGCCCTGGCCGGAGCCCCTGTCCCATGAGTTCATTCATTCACAGCAGCCCCGGTGTCTACTTGCCATCCTGCTGACATGTCCCTCCAAGAACTACAAATGGGAAGAGGAAAATAAAAGATGGCCCTGAAAGCGACCTGTGATGCATTGACAGCTGTCCCACCTTGCACCCGCTCTCCCATTCCAAAGAGAAGAGAATAATCCCTCCAACCGATGAGTGCACAGTAGAGGACTGGGGACAGGGCCGGCCGTGCCCACTGTCTCCCTCCCTCGAAAGCGACTCCTGCAACATTTATTTCTAATGACCCCAATGTCTGACTCACCCCAGCATGCTGATTCTTCCCGCCCACTGCAGTGATGGGGTGAGGCAGTAAATCTCTGGAGCTCCCCACTATAGAAAGGAAAGTCTGGACACCCCAGATTTCCAGGGGGCTGGCACCCTTGCGGTCTGGCTCCATGGCAGAGGACTGGGAAGGCGTGACCTGGATAGTCCCTATTTGGTCGCCAGCCCAGCCGCCTGTGCTCCAAGCTGTGAATGAAGAGTGCGACCCTGAAGAACTCCATGTCTAAGAGTCATGGACAAGGTATAATGCAGGTCCAGTGGGAATGGGGTTAAAGGAGGACATTTGCGGCCACCTTTAACTCCTGGTTTAAAAAAAAAAAAAGTTTCCTGCTCTGTGTTTGGCAGATTCTAGCGACTTCCAGCCCCAAGGCTGAGGGCCCAGCACCTCCATCGCTTTCACTCCTGTGAATGGAGCAGATTGATTGGAAACAAAGAGTCCCATTTCTGAAGGTCTTTGCAGTGAAGCCTGAAACTCATCCTTTTAGGCCTGAGGACTGGAGGGGAGCAGCGAGCGCCCGCAGCCGGGGAGACAGCCGTTCTCTCCAGTATTGGGAATTCGGAGTATGTGCACTGATGTCAGCAGGAATGGAAAAGCTGCAGAGTCTGGCCGCATGGCCAGGTGGAGAGAAAACCCAGCACCATGTTTGGACAAATGTGCTGCTTTTATTTCCATCCAAAAAGCACCAGGACTCAAGGAGAGAGCTGTCAACTCATCTGGGCAGGATATAGAAAAATCAAAACCAGGGGCAAAGCATATACACGCTCAACTTTCAAAGGAGGACTGAGCTCCAGAAGGGTCTGTGAGGGCCCCAAGGGCTGTCTCACTGGGCCAGCAATTCAAACTCGTCAAAGGATAGATGGCTCCAAGCTCACTTTCCCTCCTTATGAAGATCTGAGTGTCCCAGGAGGCCCTGTCTAAAGGGTTTGCTGGTTCACCCCCATTTCTCGTTATCTGTTTAGTGTGGACCAAACTGGGGCGCCGTGTGACTAGACAGCAAGCTGCTAAGAGAGGGCAGCACTAGTTCAAATAGTCACCCAAACACCTGTTTTTCTTGTTAAGTAAAAACAAGTTAAGAGTCACAGCAAAACCATGAAAGAAAACCGCAAGTGACCTAAGGATTTCTGACTCACACCGTAGCCTGAGTACTTTGTGACATTCCACCAAAAGCCATCAGCCACCTGCAGCAGCCCTGAGAGCTGCTGATCAGCAATCCTTTTGTCTCCCTAACTCGGGGTAATTACCCATGTGTGCCTACTCCCAGATGGCTCTTGCCTTCAGATAAAAAAAAGGCGAACAACAACAACAAAAACCCACCTTCCCCCAAGCCCAAATGACTAAGAAAAGCTGGCAGGGACCCTCCCTCAGACCATAATTGTGGGAAACCTCTTGCAAAACAGTTTCCTCTGCAAGATAAACCGTGTCTGTTCCCAGCAGCCAAGGGCCACGCCCAAGAGCACGGTGAGAGATTTCCCTTAAGAAACCTCTAGAAAACACCAAGAACATTCGTTCTTCTCTGCACTGGGATTAGCTTCGAAGAGTTACTTACACCCTGAGTAACATGTCCTTCTTCTTCTTTTTTTTTTTTTAACCTTAAAAAAACAAAACAAAACAAAACAAAACAAAAAATACAGCCTCCAGAATAGGAACAACATAAGCCCAGTTCTGGAAACTAGGGTTAGTAGGCTCCAAATCAGTCCTGGGCTCGGTAACCTCCTCTTAGGAGACTGGCTGCTGCACAGCAGGCATTGGTCAAGGCCCTTTTCCTTATCTGTAGGGCTAACTGCCAGAAGCCCAACTGTCCATGATTGCACCGGGGCCAGCCAGGGCCCAGGGCCATCCTGCAAGTGGCAGGCGGCACGACAGTCACCACACTGTGTCCTGTAGCTCAGGAGGCATGGTGACATCTGGCAGGAACTGGGCCCCGGCCATAAGCCGAAGGCTGTCTGCCTAGGGCTGGACTATGGGCAGCTGTGGGCTATGAAGTTGCCTGTTTCTGAGCACAGCCCTGGGGGCGACTGGGGCCCTCTGTCCGCATCAGAGTCTCCTGCTTTTGGTCTGATGATCATATGGAGGTCACAGCAGGAGAGGGGACAGCCTCACCTCTGTCTGCCTGTGGCCTGGCTCTACCCATGGGCCTCCAGACGCTACATGCACCTGCCATCCTGTACCCTGCACCAGGCTGGGCTCTGTGCAATTCCCTGCACGGCTTCAGCTCCCAGGGAGCACCTCTGCCTGAGAGCTGCCCAAGGAGCACAGGGGTTGGGGACCTCTCAGCCAAGGCAGCCTGTGGGGACTCAGGAAGACACAGAGGACAGGAATCCAAAGGGACTCCCTGGGGCACCAGGATGAGGAGGAGTGGGGGACTCCAAGCCTCATGAGGTGGAACCGCCCTGAATTGTGCCCGTGGTGTGGGCACCATCAGAGGACACAAGAATATCTCTGTACTTAGGGGGGCAGGATATCTCCCTCCCAGGTCTCTCCGCATTCTGGAAGCCCGCCATTACAAGCACCCCCCAGGTGCTCCTAGGTTGTTGCCTCCACTCCTCTGTTGATCGTTCTGTGGGATGAGACACAAGAACGGTAATATTCACTGAGCACCTTCTAAGCTTTTATGGTGTATTTCCAATCTATGATCTTTCAATACAGGATCACAACCAACTTAGGAGGGAGGCAGTTCTATGAGCCCATTTTACAGATGAGGAAGCTGAGGCTGAGCGAGATTGCGTGATGTTTACAGGCCCACACGAGCCACAGTTGGAGCCCCTGTTCAATCCTGTAAACATCAGATGCTACCGTGTTGTTTTGGGGTGTCCCATACTGGCGTGCAGCACAATGGACCGTTTCTCACTTTCCTACTGACACCGGGCAGAGGCCAGCACCCCAGAGAGAAAGAAGCTTGGAGGGTCTAATGCTAGACCCTCTGCCCCAGGGTGATCCCCAGCCCCCAGGTATCTGAGGAAGAAGACAGTGGCAGGTGGTCTAACCCTCAGACCAGGGGCTTGTCTCCTGGAGGACATTCTTTGGGTCGTGTCCCCAGGCAACATCTGTCACGTCACTTTAGTGCCTCGAACGTGGGCTGAGTGTACCTCTGGCTGCAGGTGTCATGATTTTAGCAAAGACATTTCTACACATTTTTTTTTCTGGGTATTTAAAAGAAATAAACCTGAATTTGAGAATCGTAGTGTTCCACTTCTCCGGTGCTCAGAATCCACTTCACCCCCTGAGACTCTGAACTTAGCAGTTAGCAGGGAAAGAAAAAAAATCTGAACCTGAAGGAAAGAGAAAAATTATCTCAGATAGCCAACTCCCCTTCTCTAGACCCCCTCAGCACTGCCTTCTTCGGTGTCTACGTACTTAAAATGATGTGCAAAGTGATAATTTTGACATTGCTCAGAGGCAACATCCTGCCTGGGCCTAAGTGCACCCAGGACTGACTGGCTGTTTACCAGGAACAGAGAAACCAGAAGTAACAAGGGCCGGTGTCCAGGCATCCATGCGCCCTCTGGACATTACTGCTTACCACAATTCAGATGATTTATATGACTTCACCTCATATACAAAGTCTTTAAAACCTGGATGCCCTTAAAGTGAAAATAATAAAGATGTTAGTAAAAACTTCATGAAGCCAAGAAAGTGTGTGAAATGTTCCAGAAAAGAACTCCTTCCCAAGCATCACATTATTATTCTCGTTTCCACGGGGTGCCACACGAGGTAAATTCTCAATAAGCATTCATTTTCTTACTCTTTTTTGGCCTGGGCCTCTTAAAGTAACAAGTCAAATCTTGACCTCTCATGTCACCTCAGGAGTGATGGGAAGAAAGGGAAAATCAAGATGGACAATTCTGACATCTACACCGTCCCCAGCTGAGGCTGCTGACTTGCCCCACGAGCCTCACCCGTCTGTGTTTGGAATCGCCGTTCTGGAAAGCAATGTCGCCATCGAGTTCCAACCCTCACAGACCTTCTGATGAGCCACTGCTAGGAACAAGTCAGAAACTTGGATTTATTTGCAAAGATGTTCATTGAAGCGTCGTATATAGTTGGAAAAAGTCAGCACCGGCATATTTGCCTCGTAATGCGGGAATGTTTAAATAAATTATGCTACACCCATACGATGGAAGAAACAGCCGTGATTTCAAGATGGGGATTTCAAGAGCATTTAATGAGAGAACCAGCGATGTGCTGTAATGGTAAGTGGAAAGCTATAGCTACACAAATTATATACACAACAATTCCAAGACTGCAATAAACTGGAAAGAAATACTATAAAATGTCAAACGACATCTCTGAATGGTAAGATTATGGTTCATTTTTTAATTTTCTCCTTTTTCCCTTTCTGTTTTCTATCTATTGTCCTAGTCATTTGAAGGGCGAGTGGGTGGCTCAGTCAGTTAAGCAGCTGCTTTCGGCTCAAGTCATGATCTTAGGGCCCTGGGATTGAGTCGCACATTGGGCTCCCTGCTTAGCAGGGAACCTGCTTCTTCCTCTCCTTCTGCCCCTCCCCCCTACTCATAATCTCTCTCTCTCTCAAATAGATAAAATCTTATTTAAAAATTAAACAAATTAGGGGCTCCTGGGTGGCTCAGTGGGTTAAAGCCTCTGCCTTCTGCTCAGGTCATAATCCCAGGGCTCTGGGATCGAGCCCCGCATCGGGCTCTCTGCTCAGTGGGGAGCCTGCTTCCTCCTCTCTCTCTGCCTGCCTCTCTGCCTACTTGTGATCTTGTCAGCCAAATAAATAAATAAATAAAATCTTAAAAAGATAAAGAATAAAAATTAAACAAATTAATTGAAAGGCTATTGAAGAGCAATTTCCACCAAAAATAACAAGAAAAAGTTTCTCATAGTTAACATTGCAAGTATGGACTAAGCAAAATTTGGTCTATGGAATTCAGTGAAATCCAGCTCTGCTCTAGCTTTGCCCTTACAGAGCCGGGCCTGGCGTGCAGTGCCAGCCCCTGGCCCCTGTTTGCAACAGGAAGTGGGGTCGGAGCTAAGGCCAGGCAGGGAAGGATCACAGTCATGTCTGAAACTCACAACAAAATGTCTCCATACAGCTGACTTAGAGCATCTGGTTGCTCTTTGTGTTTTGGGGGGATTTTTTCAATGCTGTATCGGGTTGCAAGACAAGATTCCATAATTACTCTGTACATTGGGAGGTTTTTTTGTTTTTTTGTTTTTTTGTTTTTGAAAGAAAGATGTCAGGTGTAAGCCGTGAGGTATGTGAAGTTGCTGAAGGTGCTCACGGACCCCCATGTGGAAAATGACAATGTCCACAGCGTCCCTGTCCCACAACTCTGATCAGTGGGCACATCCACCGGGAGCGCCGCTGGAGGGTTCTGGAGCTGCGTCTGGACAGACAGACAGACGGACAGAAAGACAGACGAGCCGGTGTCCCACAGAGACAGCCCGAAGGAGGGGCGGGTGTGTCTCCCCAGGTCAGGACCCACGCAGCACTGAAGGCCGGGCTGCAGGAGACTCTGCAAAACCACCCCCTTCCCCCCAGCGCTGTCCATTGGCTTCCTCCACTCCCTCTTCAAATGTTTACATAATAAAAACTGTTTCTCCAACAGAGGCCAAAAAATCTGGCTTCAGACTCCTGCACACCCCAAAACATCCTGACAAGCCTCAGTGCAAGGAAGCCCAGCTCCTGATGCAGAAGCCAAGCTCCTGGGAAGGGACGTCCTGCACCCCACTCCCAAGCCCCTGAAAGCAGAAGAACATGGCTTTGTGTGGCCCTCCTGGGAGCCGGCCCAGACACACAGTGCCGTGTCCACGAGAAGGGGCAGCGCTCCAGCTGGCGGGGATGCTCCCGTCTACCCCGTTGGCCAGGCCACCAAGGTGCAGGGGTTCCTGAAGGAAGGCCACGTGGGATTCCTGCCATTGCCGGGACAAGGTGACAACCACCGCGGTCTCTTCTGTTCTGTGGGCTGTGGGAGCTACAAGACCTCTGTGATCACCGCCCTTCCCCACTCGGGGATCGGAGACCATGACGTGAGATCATGAATGTGGGCTTTAAAGAGAAAAAAAAAAAAAAGCCACACACATGCAAATTATCTGGATTTAACAAACAAACAAGGAATTTTCAAGCCATAAGCTACGGACAAAGTCACTCATGATGGCAGGTAACAGGTAGACAGTTTCTGCTTCAAGCTGAGGAATCGTGGGGGAGGAGGAAGGAACCCCAGGAATCAGCTGAGCCCCGCTCTCCTCAGGGCAGACCCAGGGTGGTAGGGGCCGGGACAGAGCCAAGGGAGGGGAGGGGCTGGGTCAGCTAATGACAGTGGTCCAGGGGAGGGCTGAGGAAGGCCGGGACCGGCAAGGGTGACTCTGGAGAGCCCAGCAGAGAGAGGATATGGGGTGTGCCGGGCAGGGAGCAGAACGGAGAGGCCCCAGGGTCGCTGCCGCGTGCAAGGCTCAGCAATAGGAGATGGTAGTAGGTGCTCTCTTACCCTCTTGTAAGCAGCCGTGAGGATTTCTGGCGCTGACTTCGGGGCTGGGGCTTCGGTGGACACCGCGCTCGGGGAAGCTGGTAGAGCTGCGAACAGAGCCACACTCGGGCCCCCATCACCAGTGTGCCCTGTGCAGGCAATGATCTGCACATCACAGGTTCGAGAACAGGAAGGTCACCTAGACTCGTGCTTCCCAAACTGTACCCCCACCACCACCACCATCACCACAAAAAGGGGGTTTTGTGGTCAAAAAGTGAGGGAAGTGCTTGCTGAACATCCTGCCAGTTTTCTTCCTGCAGGCATTTGCAGATCTTTAAGGCACTAATGAGTCTTCCAGCGGAAGGGACGGAAGGGACACAGAAGGGGTGTTTTCTCCAGAAACATGCTTGACCAAGGAACCTTCCCAGTGAGACCCCTACATGCATCTGGACATTGGTTTACTGCTCTCCTTTGAAAGAAGAAGAAACAGGAGTGAGAAGGGTGAAGGATTTGCCCAAAGTCACATGACTGACTCACCATGAAGTCAGAAGCAGCCCCAGACCCCCTGTCTGCTCCCCACAGGGGCGCCTGGACTGGGACTCATGCCTCTCTAGGAGACCTTCCAACATGCCCCTTGTTCTCCTTGTGCAACCTCCTTTCCCATTACCCCAAAATGCAATGCTGTGAAGTAAATTTGGTGATCGAAACTTAAACCATGTGTCCCAATGCCGTATACACACGTGGGTCATGTATTGTTTGGAATTACACTGCTACTCATTTCAGCTTTGACTTACATAGAGTTCCATCCATTAGGGGCCAACAGAACAAGAAAATCTAACCAAAACAGCAGAGTTTTGAAACCATCATGGAATCCCTGCTCACTGCCCCCTTGGGAAACCGTGTCGCTTACCCTCAAAGGCTCATGGGAAAGGTAGGGCAGAGAAGCACCCCACCGCTGTGGCTCAGGACCAAGGGTGAGCCCTGGAAGAGAGTGTCTTCTTATCATCCTCACAGAAGGCTGGTGGCTGAGAACACTTTTTTTTAAAAAAGATTATTTATGTATTTATTTGACAGACAGATCACAAGTAGGCAGAGAGGCAGGCGGGGTGGGGCGGGGAAGGAGTCTCACCGCGGACTAGAGAGCCCAATGTGAGGCTCCATCCCAGGACCCTGAGATCACGACCTGAGCTGAAGGCAGAGGCTTTAAGCCACCGAGGCGCCCCTGAGAACACTTTTTTAAAATTTATCTGGGTACATAATTAAAATAGCATGGAGCCTGCCCTTTCCCCATCTCCCCTTTCTTTAATCTGGACCAGAAAACAAAAGGAATCATGCTCTTTTCTTGTTGGGCAGAAAGAAACTGCTGAGCTCCTTGTTGCCTCCGCGGTGACCCTCGGAGTCAGGATCACCAACCCCTGAGTTGGAGAGCACAACGAGGAGAAAGGAAAGGGCTCATAGGATTGCTGCCCTGAAGGCAAGAAGGGACCAGAGAAAGGACAGGGCCAAGGGGAGCTCACTACCCAAGGGGCTCAGGTGGGACAGATGCCACTAGCACCTCTCACCCAGTGTGCCCACCCCGTATAACCCCAATGAAGGCAGTGAAGGTTGAGACTAGGATGGCCACCTGCAGCCATGAATAGCCTCTCCTATAAATGCCCCAGGCTGTGGGACAAACGTTATTCTCTCTGTGGATGAGGAGGGCTGAAGGCTGATGCACCCTTGCAGGGGCAACGCTCTCCATCCCCTCCCATACTGGGTTAAGTGCCCTTCCTTGGGATATCACCATGGGTAGAAATCTTGAGCTGACTTCTATCCGACAGCCCTTCCCGTGCTGCTGTGTATGTACGCATGAGGAAGAGCTGCCGTAGCCTTGACTCTCCGTGCTCCCCAGGCTTATGCCTTAATAGACAGTCAACATGACTCCGGCTCGGTGCTGGCCACATGCCAGGCCCTGCTGAAAACACAGTTGTGGTGGCAGTTCGAGATGGCGGCATAACAATATCCTGAACTCAGCTCCTCCCACAGACCCATCAAATCTAAAAAAGACCTAAAAGACAGAGGAACAGCCCCCCACACAAAAAACAAAGGAGAAAAGCGTCACTAGAGACAGGTACAAGAGGAAGAGACATGGTCTCCCCCAGAACCCCACCACTGGCTCTGCGACCCACGATTGGAAGCGATCTCACAACCTCACAACGACAGAGTATCTCCCCCAGGGGTGAGGAGTTTGCCTACCCCATCAGACACCCCCACCTCAGGACCTGCACTAGGGAGACAGACCCCCAAACATCTGGCTTTGAAAACAACAGGGCTGACTTCCAGGAGATGCAAAGCGCCGCAGGGAACTGAGACTCCGCCCTTAAAAGGCTTATGAACAGACTCACCCAGCACAAAGGCCGCAGTTTAGGAAAAGCTAGACCTCACGCAAAGGAGAGATTCGTCGGCTAATCTTTCAGCATCTGCCAGAGGGACAGGGCCTTTGGGACTCTGTCAGGGGTGGAAGCACAGCAGGCACCCTTCCCCTACCTTGCTAGTGCCCGTGGGCACCACACAGCCCCCATAGTCCCCCCCCCACTAGTGCCAGTGGGTGTGCGCCCTTCCCCCACGCTCTCCCATAGCTCCGTTAAAGCCAGCAGGCACACAGTTCACAGAGGGGGACACCCTTGAACACCGGGCTCTGGTGGCTGGGGTAACTGTATTTCTGAGTCCCTCAGGACTAAACCCATCAGAGAGATGGCTCTTGGCAGGCTACCTCCCAGGGCAGAGCACAGACAGCAGACTGAAACACAGCCACTCTTCGTGTGAAGAAAAGGTCTGTTTCCTTGTTTGGATCTTTAGTCCAAGGGGCACATGTCAGGTTCACCACACATCCAGAGTCTGCAGAGCCTCTCAAGGAATGTAGGCTGGTATCTTTGTACTCCTGCTGGCCTCACGACAGCTCACTGGAACCTTCCATAAAGGAGCTTATCCGTTCAGCTGCAGCTCTGATTTTTGCAACTGTTACCCAGAGGATACCTCCAGATCACCTGGTTGGAGGCCAGCAGGGTTGACAACTGTGGTCCCAGAAGACCCCATATGTTTGCAGACTTTAAAAACTGTTGCTTTAGAGTGCCTGTGTAGTTCAAGTGGTTAAGCATCCGACTCTTGATTTTGGCTCAGATCATGATCTCAACGTGGTGAGATCGAGCCCCATACTGGGCTCCATGCTGGGTTGGGCATGGAGCTGCTCAAGATTCTCTTTTTCATTCTCCCTCTGCCCCGACTCTTACTCCCCATTGGTATGTACGCTCTCTCGCTCTTTCTCTCAAAAATGAATGAATGAATGAATGAATGAAGTGAATTAAAAAAAAACAAAACCTGTTGCCTGAAGGTCGGGCTTTCAATCAGCCTGAAATTAGGAGCTGGCAGAGATCCCTCCCTTCGGAACACTGGCACGTCTTGGCACACCCCCAACAACTGGGACCCCTCAAGGATAAACCAGCCTGCTTAGACAATCACAAACGTTCGAGAGACAGCCAAGAGCTAGGGCAATGTTGTACAATAAGTTTCAACTACTCACAAAGCCAGTCCTTTAAGAATGGGAGAATGGTAGCTCGTTCGCAGAATATGTCTACAAATGCAGACAGCCAAGCAAAATGAAGCAGCAGGGGAATATAATCAAAATGAAAGAATAAGATAAAACTCCAGGAAAAAAACCTTGATAAAACAGAGGTAAGTAAAACTCCTAGGAGAAAACATAGGGAGTAAGCTTCTTGACATCAGCCTTGGCAATGATTTTTTTGGATCCAATTCTAAAGGCAAGGGCAACAAAAGTAAAAATAAACAAGTAGGATTATATCAAACCAAAAAGCTTCTGCACAGCAAAGGAAACTATCAATAAAGTGAAAAGGCAGTCTACTGAGTGATGGAAGATATTTGCAAATCATATATGATTAGGAGTTAGTATCCAAAATATATAAAGAACTCAAACAACTCAATAACAACAACAATGACAAAACAAAAACAATTTGATCAAAATATGGGCAAAGGGCCTGAATACACATTTTTCCAAAGAAGACATCCAGATGGCCAACAAGCACATGAAAAGATGTTCAGCATCACTAATCATCAGGGAAATGCAAATCAAAACCAGGAGGAGATACCACCTCACACCTGCTGGAATGGTTGTTATCAAAAAGACAAGAAACAACAAATGTGGGCAAGGATATGGAGAAAAGGAAGCTCTTCTGCACTGTTGGTGGGCATGCAAATTGGTGCAGCCATTGTGGAAGACAGTATGGAGTTTTCTCCAAAAAATTAAAAATAGAAATACTACATGATCCAGTAATTCCACTACTGGTTATTTACCCAAAGAAAACAAAAACACTAATTCATAAAGAGGTATGCACCCCTATGTTATTGTAACATTATTTGCAAGAGCCAAGAGCCAAGATATGGAAACATTCTTATGGATAAATGGATCAAGAACATGTGATAGATAGATAGATGATTGATAGATAGATAGATAGATAGATTACTACTCAACCATAAAAAAGAATAAGAGAATGAGATCTTGCCATTTGGGACAGCATGAATAGACCTTGAGGGACTATGCTATTTTACTTAGCATAAGTAAAATAAGTCAGAGAAAGATAAATATCATTTTATTCATATGTGAAATTTTATTTTATTTTATTTTATTCATATGTGAAATTTAAGAAAACAAAGAAAAAATAAGAGACAAACAAAAAAACAGACTCTCAAATACAGAGGACAAACAGGTGGTTACCAGAGGGGAGGTGGGGGACGGGATGGGTGAAATAGATGAGGGGATGAAGAGTGCACTTATGGTGATGAGCACTGAGAAACGTATAGAATTCTTTTTTTTTTTATTTAAACATATAATGTAACCCCACCACCCTCTC
>ML103470.1:0-14131 GCA_003697995.1 Taxidea taxus jeffersonii
TTTGAACAAAATGTGGTTGGTGCTCCTGTAGCTACAGTTACACTAATTTCTGTGTGATTGGTTGCTAGGGCCAGTGTTAGGCAGAAAGTCCACTTAGGCTCATTTTATCATAGAGTAGATGTGTTGGCTTTTAGCTGAGTTCAGCAAAAATTCCAAGAATTTGAGACAGAAGGCACGCCCACCTCCTCAATGCCCTCCCAGCTTCATCTCAAATAACCCTCTTGGCAATGCTCACTGTCTTTTACTCTCTATGTCATTACACGCAGAGCTCTGCCTTCAGCTCTGGTTTCCTTACCTGCGTTGCTATAGGAAGGCATCCTTACTTAGCTGACCCTATGCATTCAGTAGGGTTGGCCCATTGGCCAACCAGATCAACCCCAGCCTGAAACCCATGGCTCCTTTCTTGGCCCACGATGGGAGAGTTCATGATTCCATGTTGTACCATCCAGTGCCACCACTGGAACCCCACGTGGGCTCCCTGGTCCTGGGGTCCCACATCTGCCAGCCTGAACTCACTTTTGACCTCTGTTTCAGGTGCCTAGCCCACTGCCATTTGTGGGCTAGTTCAGGACCCCGACCCACTGAGGCTGTGGCTTCACACGGTGCTGTTACCTGGCCAGCTCGCACAAGAGGCCAGGGACAATGAGGCGTTTGTCTTACTTCTGCATACCCAGAGGTACTGTCCTTGTAACTGCCACACATACAGCCCAGGACTCCGACTTCCTTTTTTTCTCAGACACCATTTTTATGGAATTAAAGCAGAACCGTTCTGCCTCTAGGACTCTCAGAAAGAACCGAGAGCCAAGATTTCGCTACAAACTGTAGAGCAAGGGCCAAACACCTTGTCTGTAGAGACTGTTGAGCACCAAACAGCTGCATGAGCTGAAATTGGGGAGGGGTGTAATTGTGTCAGAAGTAACGAAAGGAAAGCATATTGGTCAAATAAATAAATAAATAAATAAAACCTCTGAGTTTTCAAAGGGGTCAATTATATTTTCTTTTATTTGAATTCAGAAATCTTTCCCAAGCACAGCTAAATTTTTTCTCGAACAGTCTATGACAGTCCCTTGCTACAGGATGTTAAAAGGGCAACTTTTTCATGCCCAATTAAGGAGTATCATCAGGATGGCAGGTATAGAGGCAGAACAGCCTCTAGGGCTGGCCGCCTGGACTGACTCTACCCATGAGCATCAACCAACCAAGAACCGAGGTTTCAGAAATGGGACATTTAAAAAATAGTCCTTCTCAGCCTTTCCGTCTGCCATGACTTACTATTGATTCAGGAGCAGGAGGCTAATTCCCTTTGGGAAATGTGGTGTGGTGGTACTTTGGGCTCTTTTCAGAGGCGTCCAGTCGGTCTTGTATCCAGGTGTGGACTGTGAGGAAAATCTGTACAAGCCAAACCGAAATCTTAGCAGCACCCCTTCATTGAGGTGTACGGGATAATAGAGCTCAGACTGTGCTGTGGATAAGCAGGTTTGAGCACAATGGCTCCCCAAACGGACCTCTCCTGCAGCCCCCCACCTCCCATGGGCTCCATGGCCCCGCTCACTGCTGGGGATTCGACACCAGCAACTCTACGAAGTTTCTAGGGCTTGGAGCAGGAAAAAACTATGGGGATCCTCTTTAAGAAAAAAAGCCAAAATTATCTTACTTTGACAAATTTTCCCAAAACATATGGGCATGTGAACACTTGGTGGGGGCCCACCCTCCGATGTTGGAAGCGGACTGAGGCTCCTGGGCTCTCAGGAGTGCTGGCCAAGCGTTCCCAGGCAAATCCCAGGGCCACTGTTACCTCTTGGACTTGGACTTGTTCCTCCTTCCCCACCTTCATTCCTTCTCCAGGCTTTAGTGTCAGACACAGAGAGGCTCCGCTATGTCCTCTGGGCCTCAGTTTGCTCTTCTATTAAGTGAGGGCTTAGGATGTTATCTTCGGAAAGTGTCTGGAACATTCTCTGCTCTCAATAGACCTCTTGCCCGAATTCCTGACTACTTAGTAGCTCTGGTTTCTATGTCTGATTCCAGCACAAAAATTACAGCTAAGATTTATAAGAAGAATCCTTCTCCCTGAGGGGGGAAAAACAGCTACCAGAAGAGACTAGGAACCATGAGAAGCATGGATATTGGGACGTGCCATGGATGACATTGTCTTGTCTATCACAGTAGACTTGTCTATCACAGTAAACAACCCAACCCGACTTAAATTTTAAATATCCAACCAGAGGGGATTAGTAAAATGTAAGAATCATGATTCAGCAGAATACACTAAACTCATTTTAGATGACATCAACAGATTTCCATAACACCTCACTAAGTGACTAATACAGACCAACCATGGAACTGTATTTATGGTAGGACTTCGTTTTTGCAAAATAAAATAACATACTTTCCACACACACAGAAGCAGACCGGTTGTCTTACAAACGTTACCTGTGGTGATCTCAGGATGGTGAAGTGGGGGTCATTTTCTTGTATCGCTTTCCTGCATTTCCTACAAGACCGCTGCCCAGGCCCCCTCCTTTCCCAAACCCACTCCTGCTTTGAGCTTACAATCAAATTTTCACCCTCGAGTGGGTGCGCTATTGCAGGGCTCACACTAGTGAATTTAGAAACAGCACACGCCTCCAGCCAGTTATCGCTGTGATGCTAGAAGAATTATTACTTTCTCCATCTTGTGGCTCTGACGGTTCTTCAGGAAATTGAGCTGGAAGTTTAATAATAAGTGTCTTTGTGAACAGCATTTTTATTGGACCTTGAGCCTTTGATTTCAGAGATGTGAAGCTCACTGTTCCACTGAGTAGGGAGCTTTCTTGGATCATTACAGTCGTCAAATTTAGCTCAAACAGGAGCGTCTGTGCGGACCACCTACACAGGTGATGTAAACGTCAGGTGCCCCCCATCCCAGCTCCCTGTGTCCAGGGGGCTCCACGGTGTGTGAGGCGGCCAGCTTCCTAAGGAACTGTCTGTTTCATCTGTGCAATTGTATTTCTGAACAGCAACCTGTAGAGTAGCTGAGAAAGAATGGTCAAAAAATACCCAAGAACAGCGATTGAAATGGTTTCTAAGGATTTCTAATGTTTCTATTCTGTGACTAGTTTTACCAATAATAATGTTAAGCAAAGGCGTAGCTTTCGTATTTAATTTCGTTGTTTTACAAACTACTCTGTAAAAACTGCAAACACAGTTCTGTTGATACAGAATTCACATAACCATACAACGCACCCATTTGAAGTGTACAGTTCAGTAGTTTTCATAAAGTCTCAAGGCTGTACAGCTGTAACCACAGTTTAATTTTAGAACTTTTTTTTCACCCTCAAAAGAAACTCCAAAGCTGTCAGAGGTCACTTGCCATTACCCACCCCTCACCTTTATCCCCGGACGTAGGTCACTACTAGTCTACTTGCTGTCCCTATAGATTTGCCTATTATGGACATTGCATATGAAGGGTATCATCCAGCCCAGGGTCTTTTGTGACCGGCTTCTTCCACATAAGCACAAAATGTTTTCAAGGTTCTCCATGTTATAACATGTATCAGCTCTTCATTCCCTTTTATTGCTGAAAAATACTCCATTGAATGGATAAGCCACATTGGACTTGTCCATGCTGCTTTATGTCTATTATGAATAAGGTCACAGTGAACATTCAGGTACAAGTGTTTTGTAGGTAGGTGTTTTCATTTCTCTTGGATGTATCCCTAGGAGTGGAATTGCTGGATCATACAGTCACTGTACAGTTTCCATTTCGAGGAACCGCCAAAATGTTTTTCAAACATTTTACATTCTCACCAGCAGTGAACAAGTGTTCTAATTTCTCTACATCCTCACCAACTCTTATGATTGCCTTTAAAAAAAAATCATAGCCATTGTTTGGTTTTCCAAATAACAACCAATGCTCCAGTTTTCTGACTTCAGTGGGGTGTCCTATAATTCAACTCAGTTCTGACACTATCTATCTAGAGTTAGTGTAGACCCCACAGGTTTAAGGACTCAGTCCCACCAGACTACCACTGGTTCAGACACCATATGAAAATAGGGTCCCCAGGATACCTGAACTTCTGCCCAACTGACTGTAGATTTGGGGTTTCCCATGACCTCACCTTAGGTTCAATAATGGGCTAAAATGATTCACAAGACTTGGGAAAGCTTTGTATTTATGATTGCATTTTTATTTTAAAAAATACAGCTTAAGGGCAGCCAAATGGAAGAGATGCATAGATAAAGTATGGGAATACTTTATGGGAATAAGGGCACAGTGCCTTCATGCTCTCTCCAGGCATGCCATACGCCCAGCCTATCAATGGGTTCACCAACACAGAAGTTCTCTTAGCTTCTTTGTTTGAGTGCTTTTAAGTCAAATTTCCATTGAATACCCACAACGGATTAAATCATTGGCCATTGGTGATTGCACTCAATCTCTCTCCTCCCCGCAGGACCAGCATGGACCTCAATAGTCCCAATCCTCTAATCATGTGATTGGTTCCTCTAGGAAAAAGCCCCTATCCTGAGGCTATCTGGGGGTCCACAGAGATTCACCACTACAACAAAAACTCAGGTGTGGTCACAAGGAGATCATTATGAATAACAAAAGAAACTCCTGTCACTTGGGAAATTCCAAAGATTTTAGGAACCCTGTGCCAAGAACTGGGGAGAAAGAACAAATATATATTTTTAATTTTACCCCAGCCATTCTGCTGGGTATAAAGTGTTATCTATTGTGCTTTTGACTTGTGGTTCTCTGATGACTAATGATGTGGAATATCTTTTTATACGCTTATTGGTCATTTGCCGATCTCTTTATGGAGAGATATTCAGAACCTTTGCTCATTTTTTATTGGGCTATTGGTCTTTTGATTATTGAGTTATAATAGTTGTTTATATATTCTGGATATATAGACTTGCAAATAGTTTCTCCCAGGCTCTGGGTGGTCTTTTCATTTCCTTGATGATGAATGCAATACAGCATTTTTAATCTTCATAAAGTCCAGTTTATCTATTGTTTCCTTTTTGGCTTGTGCTTTTGGTGTCGTATCTAAAAAAGTATGGCTTAACTCAAGTTACAAAGATTGACTCCTTTGTTTTCATCCAAGAGTTTTATGGTTTTAGCTCTTACATTTAGGTCGATAATCCCTTTTGAGTTAGTTTATGTGTATTGTGTGAGAAAGAGGTATAGATTCATCCTTTTGCATGTGGATATATAGTTGTCCCTGTGTAGCTGAAAAGTTTATTCTTTCCCATTGAATGGTCTTGGCACCCTTGCCAAAAATCAATGGATCATAAATGTAAAGGTCTGTTTTTAGACTCTCACTTCTGTTCCACTGATGGATATGATTGCGAGTACCACGGTCTTGGTTGTTGTAGCTTTATAGTAAAATTTGAAGTCAGAAAGTGCGAGCCCGTCTACTTTGTTCTTTTTCTCTGTTGTTTTTGGCTCTTCTGCATCCCTTGCATTTCCATACACGTTTTAGGATCAGCTTGTCATTTTCCACAAAAATCCAGTTAGGATTTTTTAAAAATTTTATTTACTTATCTGACAGCAAGAGAGAGCACAAGTAGGCAGAGAGGCAGGCAGAGAGAGAGGGGGAAGCAGGCTCCCTGCTGAGCAGAGAACCCAATTCGGGGCTCGACCCCAGGACCCTGAGATCATGACCTGAGCCGAAGGCAGAGGCTTTAAACCACTGAGCCACCCAGGTGCCCCCTGTTGGGATTTTGATAGAGAGGGTTTTGAATCTGTAGATGAACCATTCCAATCTCTGACCCATCCCCTCCCATCTATTTAGATCATTCCTTCCAATGGTTTGCAGTTTTCAGTGTACAGGTTTTGCTCTTCTTTTTATTAAATTTATCCCTAATTTTTTTTCTTTTTCATGTGATTGTAAATGATATTTTGTTTTCTTAATTTTATTTTGAGTTGCTTATTACTAGTATTTAGAAATAAAATGGATTTTTGTATATTGGTTTGTATCCTGCAACTTTGCTGAACTTGTTTATTAGTTCTAAGAAGTTTTTTTTTTTTTGGTGGATTCTTTAGTATTGCAAGTACTTTTATTTTTTTATTTTTTAATTTTTTTTAAAATTTTTTTATTTATTTATTTATTTTATTTATTTATTTATTTATTTGATAGACAGAGATCACACAAGCAGGCAGAGAGGCAGGCAGAGAGGGGAGGGGAGAAGCAGGCTCCCCGACGAGCAGAGAGCCCGATGTGGGACTCCATCCCAGGACGCTGGGATCATGACCCGAGCCGAAGGCAGCAGCCTAACCCACTGAGCCACCCAGGTGTCCCTGCAAGTACTTTTATATACATTATCTCATTTACTCACCGGAAGAGGACTGTAATCTGTGAAGGACAGACATTAATCTCAGAGTCTTACAGGTGAGGGAACTGAGGCTTGGAGTGGCAAATAACTTGCCTTAGATCCCAGTGTTAATAAATGGCAGAACCTTGACTGATTCTCAGGACAGGGTCTGAAGACAGGGCAGACTTACCACAGAGTCGATTTTCTCACTGTCCCAAAACTCTAAAAGAAAAAAACTATAACCCGCAAGAAAACAGAGGTTGGAAAAATTAACAATAGCTGACAAGAAGTGCTAACATATTTGTTTCTGGTTGGAAAGTATGGCAGTTACTAACAGGAATAGAAAGATCCTTAGGGGGCACCTGGGTGGCTCAGTGGGTTAAAGCCTCTGCCTTTGGCTCAGGTTATGATCTCAGGGTCCTGGAATCGAGCCCTACATCGAGCCCTACATCGGGCTCTCTGCTCGGCAGGGAGCCTGCTTCCCCCTCTCTCTCTGCCTGCCTCTCTGCCTACTTGTGATCTCTGTCTGTCAAATAAACACATAAAATCTTAAAAAAAAAGATCCTTAGCTTGAGTGTCTAAGGCAGAGTTTAAGAAATTAGTGTGCTTAGAAGAACACTTCTACATACAAGGAATGGAATCATTTGCCCAAGTTCTCAGGACTTGGAAAGTGCAAAGTCCCATAGAAAATGGGGGTGAGCATGGGGATTATGCTATCTGGATATGTACAGGTGAATCCTCACACCTGCTCTAGTATCTGCTGTCCAGTGTCTTTCAGTCCACCTGGGAAGAGATAGTTGGTTTACACTCTGGAAAAGCTGGATGGGGACACCTGAGAGAGTGGGGAGTGGCAGGGTGCTACAGAGGAAGCAGATAAATGAATGACCTCACTCTGGTCATTCTCGAATGCCGGCAGCCAGACTTGCATTCTGCTTGCCCTGCAATCTCTAGGCAGGAGAATAGAGGAAAGGACCTCTCTCAAGTTAGATGGTTGCTGACACTTGAGGTCCCCTCTTGTTGAAAACATGGACTGTCACCAGCCAACGTGTGGAGAGTGTCAAAGTCCTTCCACACATAATATGAATTGTGGCCAGCTTTTTGTTGTCTGAATTTTTAATATAAAACAGCATATGAGGGAAGTCTTCAATATCAAAAAGAGAGAGAAAAGAAAATAAATAGGAAAAAGGAACCCAGAGGAAACGTAGATAATGCCAGAGGCAGAAAACTAAAAAACAAAAACAAAAAACCCAAAACCTCTTAATATTTTCAGGGAATATGAAAGATCTCTTCCAGGATATGAAAAATAAAAAATAAATGTAAAACCTTCATTAACAAGATTGGAGAATGAACTTGAAAAAATGACCCCAAGGAATTGGAATGGGACGACAAAACAAAACTGTGGCAAGTAGAAAAAGAGAGATTAGAAAGGAACAATCTAGGAGTCTCAATGTCTGAAGAAGAGAAACTAGAGAGAGAGATCTGCACAGAGAATCTGGTGAAGAGGAAATTTTCAAAGCCATGATATTTGGGACTGTGGGAGAGAAGCTTTAATTTGAAAGGGGACACAGGGTACCCATAATAATGAACCTCTAAGAAAGTGGGTGGTTCCATCATTTAAGCATCAGACTCTTGGTTTCAGCTCAGGTCATGATCTCAGGGTGGTGGGATCGAGCCCCACGTTGGGCTCTGCGATCAATGGGGAGCCTGCCTCAGATTCCCTCTCTCTCCCTCTCCTACTGCCCCTCCTCCCCCAAATAAATAAATAAATCTTAAAAAAAAAAGTGTCACATCATCATTTAGAAATACCAAGAGTAAGGAGGAAACTTCTAAAAGATTCCAGGTATGGGGACGCCTGGGTGACTCAGTTGGTTAAGCAGCTGCCTTCGGCTCAGGTCATGATCCCAGCATCCTGGGATCAAGTCCCACATTGGGCTTCTTGCTCAGCAGGGAGCCTGCTTCTCCCTCTGCCTCTGCCTGTGCTCGCTCACTCTCTCTCCCTCTCTCTCTGACAAATAAATAAATAAAATCTTTAAAAAAAAAAAAGATTCCAGGTATGATGCGTACATGTGTGTTGATATATAAAGGGTTTTTAAATCAGAACAGCATTGAACTTCTTAACAGCACAACTGAAAGATAGAAGATAATGATACAATGCCTTTAATATTCTGAGGGACAATGACTTTGAGCCACAATTCTACCCTCAGGGGAACTATTAATCAAGAGCAAGGGTAAGAGAAAGACATTTTCAGAAAACCAAAACCTCAAGTATTTTACCTCCAATGTACTTTCCTTAGGAAGATATGCTTCAGCAAAAGAAGGAAATTAATCAAGAAGGAGGAAGATGGCACCTAGATAACAGATGATTCAACAAAGGGAATGGCCAAGGGACATCTCAGGATAATATTCAGCTTTCAGACTGTCACGGGGGTCTGGTGTTCTCTGGGAGGAATTCTCCAGCAGGAGCCCAAAATGAAATCTCTGTATTTGAGTACACATAAGTAATGTTATTGATTTTGAATTCTTTTGGGGTGGAGGGAAGTAACAACTAAAACACAGAAAAATGGACAAACCAAACAACAAAGCGATAATTAACTCCAGGAAGAAAGAAAGGATGGTAGAAGAAAGCAGGTGGGGTCACCATAGACTTTTTAGCTAAATAAGGCATCATATTCGGAGTGATAGTATTGTAAACACTGCTTATTGACTTAGGAATTGTGACATAACTCTTGGGAGATGTGTCAAGATTGGGGTAGAAGGTGGAGAAGAAACACTAAATCCTTCTCTTCTTCAGCAGGAAGTCAGCTGTGTCTAAAATGGGCGAATTAGGATTTAGTACTATATGCATATTAGAAATGAAGAGGTTGAAAGCAAGGGGAAAAGCTAGGTGATTTGAGAGGGCTTGCCTCTGAGAAGGGTCTGGGGAGATGATGAAGGGCAGGGCACTGATGCTTTGTGTAGTTTTGGGTACCATTTGACTTTGAAAGCTATGCACATGTGTTTACACTAAAGAGTGAGACAGAGGGGGTGGGGGTAAACTTCAGGTCTCATGTCTTTCCACTGTATCACAAGATTGAACCAGTTCCCTTTTCGATGTGCAACTTTCTAAGTTTCCTCTCTAGTGTTTCTAGAGAACAAGTGTGCTCTCCTCCATCCGCCACCCCTGCAGCAGGCTGCATAAGATCCTTGAAACCTCTATTTCCTTCCCTCAGACCCTCGAAGGGGGCTCAGTTCTGGGTCTCGTGGTTCCTAGGGGCAGACTCCCTTAGAACAAGAAGCCTGATCTGGCTTCCTGCTTTCCCTAGAAGGCATCTGGTTTCCCAATAAGGAGGTTTATTTGGCTCCCCCTTTGCCTACACTTGGAAAATAGAGTTGTGGCTACAAAGTCTAATGTGAACAATTTTTTAAAAAGATTTTATTTATTTATTTGAGAGATAGAATGAAAGAGAGAGAGAGAGAGTAAGCAAGCATTAGAGGGGGAAGGTCAGAGGGAAAAGCAGACCTCTTGCTGAGCAGGGAGCCCGATGCGGGACTCGATCCTGGGAATCCAGGATCACGACCTGAGCTGAAGGCAGTTGCTAAACCAACTGAGCCACCGAGGAACCCCTGATACAAACATGTGTTTCTGCTTAGGTAGCTGTGGAGAGACCCACTGTGGGAAGTTGCTAAAAGCCCAGGACTCAGGACCCCTGTGCACATGAGCTGACCTCACCCTGGTGGGCGCTTGGACTGCCAGCGAGGGATGCAGACTGAGTGGAGGGACTAGAGGACGTCTCAGCGGCTAATGAAATGCCTGGTTTGTTGGGCTTTGGGGAAGCCAGCTGGACTCAGAATCAGCCTGGTGGGTGTGCCTGGATTGTTCTTCCCCAGGGCAAGAGGACTGAGCCAACCCTCAGTGGTCACAGAGCAAAGCTGATCTGTATCAGGCAAGCCAACCTGTCCCCCTCCCCGCCACCGCCCGCTGGCCCAGCCACCCTGTTGGTGCTCACATTTGAGGACTGACATCCGGGCACAGCCAGAGTTGTTTTACTTCCTGTCTAAGAGGTGGCTTCCTTGACACAAATGGACCTCTTAAATGGTCACCCATGCTGTCTGGGCTTCTCTCGATTGAATGGGACTAATTTAGCTCCTACTTCTTGGAGATTCCAGATAAAGCCTACGCTGCTCCTAAGAGGTGGCTTTCTCAACGTGTTTTCTTTTTAAATGAAGCATAACTAGACATTTTTTCAAGATCTAAGAAACAAAATGGAACCTCCCTATGACCTCCAAGAGCCAACCCTGCTCCTTCAAAATGTATCAGCCCACATAGTAAGAAAAGAAACTCTCTTCCAGCTCCAGCAAAGGCCAACGACATAATCATAAACGGACACTGAGTACGACATTGTCTTATGATATAATCAGGAAGCATCTCGTATTTGGATTCTACTGTCCTTTTAGCATGTATTCAGCGGTGGAATGGTGTGTCCCCTGAACTTTCTGCCAATCCAATACTTGAATAACAACAAGTCCCATTGTTACCTGAAGTCCCAAACACAGTTTCAGTTCAGAACTTGGAATACTCAGTCCCACGTAAGAATAAAAAATTCCAACTTCAGTCGAGTTGTTAGCTACTGCTAACAAGGACCTAACAAGGTCCTGCCCTAGTCTGGGAGTTTAGAGTGAGGAGGGGTTGGTTGCAGCTCTTCTGGGCGGACAGACCCTCTCCCCTCCCGCTGCCCCTCCAGGGCTCCTGGAAGAGATGGGTCTTTGTACAGGAAGCCCACACCGAGGTGGTAGGTGGGAGAAGCCCCTTCCTCCATCCCTCTCCAGACTTACTCCACTTGTTTCTGCTCTTCCCAGGTCCCAGCCCACAGGCAGAGTATAACATATGTCCCCCCCGCACCACTTCCCATTCTCCCCCACCGCCCAGGAGGGCTCAGCCTTGGAAGCTTCTCTGGACCAGGCATTGGGCACATCCTGCCCCAGGCCTAAGTGTCCGCTGCCAGCCACGCTCAGGACGAGATGGGCAGACTCAGCGCAAAGGCTTCTGGTTCTCTGGCATTGAGGAGGCCCCTCCACAAAGCCCCGACGGGCTACTCTGATTGCAGGTGCCGGGTCCTCAGCAATCTCCCTCCTCCGCCCCCTGGGCTCCCGCTAGCTGAGAAAGAGGCGCAGGGAGAGCAGCTTCATGGGCACACTTTGGCTAAGCCGGCTCTGAGGGCTCAGCCCGGGCCCGAGGCCAACAAGGGGTTTCCAGTCATCTCTGGTTTCCTGTGGAAAAAGCCAAGTGGATGCTTTTGCCCAGACAGTTGCTCAACCAACCAAGGCCGCTCCCCACATAGCAGAGCAGGGAGCACGCAGAAAGAGAGTGGTGGGGTTTTGGGCTCTGCCTGCTTACATGGACGTGTGATTCCTACCTGTCACCACACAAACCACTCTTCCTGCCATGGGAGGGAGCCCGTAAGAGACAGGCCCTGAGAGGGACAGGAAACGTTAGTGTCCAGGGAGCTGCCTTCTCAGCTCCTCCCTGGGAAGGTGCTGGTTCCCCTTCCTGTGGGACAGGGTTGGCCTTGGTCTTACATCCAGGTCCCCCTTTCCCAGAGCCCTGCCCCTGGAGTTCTCCCTGGACTCCAACCCACATGATGGGATCCAGGCCCTCCTCTGGGGATTCCCCTTCTGGACTGAGCCCCTGCAACTGTGATCTCTGCCCTTCTGGCTCTCGAGTGTCCACTTGCTGCCTAGACCCCTGCTGGGGCTCGTCACCCTGAAGGGTTGTTTGACACTGGCCACTTCTGATTTGGACAGACTGCAGTGTCTCTCAGCCTCTGCAACACCAGAGCTGCCTGGGCGTCCGTCCTGGGGCCTGCATCTATGTGGGTCCCAGGATCCGGTGAGACATCCCTTGTCCTGGCTCTTCCGGGTGCTGGTGCCCATAATTGCCCTGTTTCTGTTCTGCTAACCATGCCATGAAGGAGTCCAGCCAAGCTATGACAGTTTTCCTGCTCTTTGAACTCCTTTTCTTACTTCTTTGTCTTCTTCGCTTTCTTTTGAATCCCCTGTGTCTTCCAGGGTCGCCCATAGTCAGGGATGCTAATCCTCCAGGCTGGGAGAGAGGGAGGAAACAGGGGTAGATCTGTGGAAGAGGCAGCTAATCTGAAGCCAGAAGCTATTACTGAGCACCTGCTTCGGGTGAGACACTGCACAAGGTTTTGTGGGAGGCATAAAGGAGAGCTTGCTTTAAGGAGATCATACTCTAAAAGCACATAGGATGCACAGGATCCCATAGAGAACGCTCTCTCTGATACCCGGCTCCTGTTCATGGTGTCTATACCTTCACTACGTACTGAAAAACAGGATTAACTCGTGGTCCTCCTCTAGACTGGGGTCCTCTCAGAGTCGGGGAGTCCCAAGCTTGGGTCTGAGCCTAGCTGCTGTCCATCCCTGCCACAGCAGCTGGGTGGTTCAACCCTACCCTCATCGCATGCCCAGCCTCCCATTCACTTCTGAAGTCGGTCAGTTGCCTCTGTTTTCCAATACAGGAAGTTGTGGGCTGAGGTTGTCCTTGACACCCACTGTCCTTGTTCCCACTTGGCTTTACCTACAGCCTAACATTTCCCTCCAAAAGTCCTGCAAAGCTGGGAGCACCTGCCTTCTGGGCAAAAGCCATGGGACATCTTCCTCGTTTCAGTATTGGGTTGGAGAGACCAGCTGAGCATTATTTCTCCTGTGATCAAGCAAAAGAGAAGTGATTACGACCCTCGAAATCGTCCTTGCGGGCTTAGGAACAATGTTATTGACTTCAAGAACGGAATGGTCATTGCTATTTACCGGGTGTGAGTAAACATAAAGGTGGTGATGAGGGTATGTATCTATCCTCCAGGCAGCTCCCCTTGGCAGCCAGAGGGGAACCTAAAAAAATAGATGGAATGAGATAATGGGAGTAGAGATGCTTTGTAAGCTGTGAATTCGTATATATATTAAGGGTTATTGTAGCAAAGGGTAGCCTTCATCTTTTTGTGTTTACCTTTTCTCTCCTGGCTTGGGAAAAATTGAATTTTATTGTATGAATGATCTAGAAGTTTTTCAGATACAAGATCAGGTGGTTGGCAGGGTAGGAAGTGAAGGCAAGATGCAGCTTTATTGCAGGAGCTTAATAATATTGTTTGTTGGAGGATTACACAGAGCAAAACAGGTGCTTCTCGAGAGGCACAGGCACGGGCTTGAAAGCCTTACAGCCCCAGCCCTTGCCAGGCAGATGCCCCCTGGCTAAGCAGAAGATGCTGTTCGCTGACCTGGATGCCAGGTATCCTCACGGTGCCCAGACGAGCTGTGGATCGTGGGCCCCTGCTGATGTGGCAAAGAGCAAACCACAAGTACATTAATCAGGACAGAAATGTGTTTGAAATTCTAATGTAATTTAAAAATAGAACAAGAGAGAAAATTCCCAGTTTCTGTTGTCTGTTGGTTTGAACTAGTCCCCCCACCTGGTAGTTCTGTCGTGTGCCCCCTACAACCTTCCCCGGGCTTATGGGCACTACAGTTTTCAGTTAAAAGATTTCAGTTTAGCTCTCCAAAATCTCATAAAGATAATTGGTTTTAGAAACAAACAACTCCTAAAAGGAGAGTTTAAACCCTTAAGGTGGCTTCTAGCATTGTTATCATTAGCTGGTGTTTACTGAGCTCAGGACTGTGACCAGCCCTTGCTTGAAGTCCATCAGGTGGCCTCTGATAGGTCTCTTACCAATACTTCCAAAGAGATGGGGGCTATTTCATAACTTTTCACTGTTTTTTGCTACTTAGAACAATTTCAAGGATGGGAAAAACTAAAGCTAATCGCCACACCCGGAGTCCCAGGGTT
>ML103470.1:26435-36728 GCA_003697995.1 Taxidea taxus jeffersonii
TACCAGGGATCCTTTAATCCTCCCTCCGAGATGGCTGCCCATTCGTGGGATGCAGACTGGGGCAGGGTCTTAGCATCCTTCAGATCTTTGCTCCTGGGGCTCTGTCTTGCTCAAGGGCTGCCTCAGCCACTGTTTACTGATGTGGACCTGGGCCCTTCTTCCATTTCTACAGCCCAGAAGTTATTCACACCAGGCTTTTTGGAATTCAGCAGACTTTGTTCAGGATTTGGAGGGGTCATGAGCAAGTCACACAGTGTGCAGCCTTGGGCCATTCTGCTCTTCCTTTTCTTTGTTTCTCCCTCCTCCCTCTGGGAGGAACCAGACTCGTGTTTCCTGCTCGGGATACATACAGCAGCTTCCCCATGGGCTCCCACGGGTGGGGTGGCAGGATGGGACCCTCCCAGCTTTTATCTACTTCAAGTATCTATCCGAGGGTCTTTCTTAGCAAGGCCAGTTAGGAGCAATTCAGGAACCAGTGATCAATTATGTTTTATACATGCACACATATAAAATGCACATAGAAAGAAGAGAATTAGGTACACGGAAGTGTTAACCTACAGTGGCTATCTCTGGGGGGTGAGGATTAGCAATGATTTCTTATTTTCTTCCTTTTGCTTTTCTACAATGAATGGATGTCATAAAATGTGTACAATGTACTATGTTAAATTTTAATAAGAATAAAATTATTTAAACAGGCTATGAGCAAGCCTTGACAAAGGCAAGGACAGGAGGGGCTCCGAGAGGGAAGCTATGTGTTTGGTAGGGGTGTGGAGAGGTCCCCGGGCAGGCTCAGGAGACTAAGAGGAGAAAGAGGAGGGGGAACACAGAACAGGAGCAAGGGAAGGGAGACAATGGCACAAAGAAATGGGAAAAGAATCCGATCACCACTTTAAGGTAACGTAATTTGGCTCCATTGTGTTCCTGCATTAAGGGGTTGACTAACAATTACAGTGGTAATTATAACAATTTTGGGCTCTTCTGATGCACACTGTAGTTTCATTATCCTCCAACATAATATCCCTAACATCCTGCTACTACAAAAGAGGAAATCGAATAGATGCAGCCTTAATTTTAGCTGTATGTTAGACTTGGCTCTGACACAATGCCGTTTTTAAATTGCCTGCACACGTTAACACAAGAATTTTCCTGTCCCTCCCCCAACCCCCGACAACAATCCATTCAATATTGTCGTAGCTTTAAAAAGGACCAATCAGTGGGGACCAGAAAGTAATGTGTGTTCCCAAGGACACAACGGAGCCACTGTCCTTCTGCATAGTGTCTCACCTCACCCCATCTCACTCTGGAGTTTTCCTTTCCCTCGCAGCAGAGCCCAGTGGCACCTGAGACATGGGGGTGTTGTCGCCAGTGTCGGGCATGACTCCAAGAGCTGGGACCTAGAAATGGCAGAGGTCTGTTGAAGGGGAGGGGGCCGGCAATGGGATATGGTGATGGTGGAGGACAGATGAGTGGGGTTGGCTACGCCCCTCCAGCCCCACAGCCACTCACAAGTTTAAAGGCGAAGTAGACCATGAGCAGCAGGGGTGGCAGGAAAGCCTTAGGGGTGATCTCGGAACCCCTTCGGGGCTATGCTCACAGCCATTTTCCTTTTGTCTCCCCATTTGTCCTTTTCATTCACAACTGTAGACAAACACAGATGATAAATCCTTCTATCCTTGGGATCCTCTTTTCTCTCCTTACATTTTTTTTTAGGAGAGAGATCCATGCTTACTGACTTGCTTGCCTCCCCTCTCATTCATTCCTCAGACTGGACCAGCCTGGATTCAGCCCCCGCCACTTCGCTCACTAATGAAACTTCTCTCACTGAAGTCAGTGCTGATGCTCTGTTTTCAAACCTTCGTCCTGCCTTGTCTCCTTGCAGTAACTGACATCACTTTATCTTCTCCCTTCAAACCTCTTCTCCTTCAGCTCTCCCTAGTTCTTGATTAATGGCTGTGCCAACCTCGGGTTGCCCGAGCTATAAACTTTGGTGATGTCTTCAACTCCTTTGCTGATATTAGAAACATCTCTAGAATCCATCCCTCTTTCTCATGCTCGGCGCTACTTCCTGGGTTTCACCTCACACATCCTTTCTCTAAGCTGTTGTCCTCTGATCAAGGCACTATTTTTAGGGCAAGCTATTATTGATCTCTGAGGTGATTGCATTGTGGTCAGGAACCGCGGTACGGATGACAACTCTGAACTTTCTTCAGTGATGTTTTATGATCTACTATGTGACCAATTTTTATGAATGTTCCAGGTACATGTGGAGAAGCATGTGTATTCTTGAGTTGTTGGGTAGTATGTTCCATATGTCTCCCGCAGATCAAACTTGTTCAGATTTTCTACATCCTTATTGATTTTCTGTCTACTGAGAGAGGTATGTTACAGTGTCTCACTCTGATGGTGTACTTGTCAACCTTTTTTTGTAGTTCTATCAATTTTTACTCTGTGTATTTTAAAATGATGTTATGAAGGACATACAAGTCTGAAACTATTAAAGCTAGTGAATGTACTTTTTAAATCCCTATATCTTCAATAATACTTTTTTTCCACCTGGAAGTCTAATATAAATGTCATTATGCTGGCTTTCTTTTGGTTAATCTTTACCTGATGTATCTTTCTCTGTTATTTTGCTTTCCTCCTTTCTGGGGCCTTCTGTAAGAAAGAGGTGGTATGATACAGGGGTAAAAAGTACAGACTCTAGGAGGAGTCTGCCTGGGTTCAAGTCACCACTTTGCCACTCAAGTTATAGGACAAGCTATTTAACTTCTTTGGAACTTGGTTTTCTTATCAAAGTTGTGCCTGTCCCACTGGCCTTCTTCGAGGAGTAAATGAATTAACATCTCTAGGGCACTCAGAATAGTGAGTGGTTGGCACATAGGACAAGTGTGTGTTCATTATTATGATCAGAATGAGCTCTCATAGATAGGATATTCCTGGGTCCAAATAAACATGATCTGATCATCTTTGTCTATTAGTTTGAATTTGGCCATGTGTTTTGATTACTGATATATGTTTATTCATTTATACCATCTTATTTTGTACTACTTGTTTTATCTTTCCTGTCTGCCCATCTCTCCATCCCTGTTCTTTTCTTGATTTCTGTTGGATTGATTGTATCCCTACCCCCAACAGTTTAGAAGTTATGCACGTTATTTTATTTTATTTTTAATTTTTGTAAAGATTTTATTTTTAAATAATCTCTACACTCAATGTGGGACTCAAACTTACAACCCTGAGATCAAGAGTTGCATGCTCTATGCCCTGGAAGTTAGGCATCTTTAGTTCCATGAGTTTAGTAGTTATCCTAGATATGTCAGTGCCTGTATTCAACTTAACAGACTCCTCTAGCATACTCAGAGGAAACTATAAGACACATAAAACCCTGTAATGTCTATCTAACCCTTCTGGATCATGCTGTATGTGTCCAGGATTTGGATTCCAGCTTGAGCCTTTTTTTAACCTCACAGAATAAGCACCGTTGCTATTGTTTCATATAGTTGATAATTATTTGGACATTACCCCACACATCTGCCATTCATTTGTCTACTGTTTCTTTTTGTCCCTGGGAACTTTTCAGAGGATTACTTCCCCTATCCTTAAATTATATCCTCTGTAGGAAGTTCCTTTAAAGAAAATCTGTTGGTAATAGACTGTATCAGCTTTGGTTTATCTGACAATGTTTTTACTTTGCTTTTGTTCTTGAAAGAGTGGCAGGAGGCTCCCGGAATATTCATGTTTCCTCCCCCACCACACACACAGACCCCTGTATCCTCTTTTGCAGCTGGGTGGGGGCTATGTGACTAGTTCTGGCCAATGCACTGTGAACAGAAGTCCCATGTCATTTCTGGGCTGAGGCAGTGAGAATATCCAGCATGATTCTGGTTTTCTCCTCCCCTTCTTTGGTGGTTCTGCAAGACATGTGCTGAGATGGTGGAGACACGAGATGTAGGGAGCCTGGATTCATGAGTCACCAGTTAGTGGGAAGTTGCCTTAGAGGGTCACCTGGTTTGTAGGATACTGGGGGTAGGCATGAAATAAAGCTTTGTGTAGTAAGACATGAATATTTGGCCTAATTTGTTACTAGCCTATTTAATCCTGTATATCAGACACTTTCTCTTAGGAGACTGAAAGTATCATTCTATTGTTTTCTGGATACTATTATTGTTGATGCCATTGAATTGTTACTCCCTTGTCAGTAGTACATTGTCCTGTCCAGGAACTTTTAATATATTTGGAGCAGAGGGAGGGCATGTTTTAGGATTTTGCAGTCTGCCCGGGTAGTGCATTTCTTTTTATTTGTTCTGCATGGGATTCCTTGATATTGCTGAATCTGAGGAGTCTGAATATTGGTATCTTTCATCAGTCCTGGGAAATTCTTGGCCATTATTTCCACAAATAGTGGTTTTTCTCCACTGTTTCTGTGATATCCTTCTGATATTCTAAACACATGTATTTTGTATCTTCTTTCTTTTTGCTTTATTTCTCTTGATACTTCCTTTTCAGAATTCCATCTTTCTCTCCCTCTCTCATTTATTGTGCTATTTCTTGTATCTACCTTCCACTTCATTAATTCACTCCTTGGCTGTGTCTTATATGCTATTTAACTCATGCTATGAGTTAGTAATATCAGCTCTATTTTTCCTTTCTAAAAGTTCTATTTGGTCCTTTTAGGATCTGCCTAGTGATTTTATGGCCTCTTGTTCTGTGGTTCTCTATTTTTCTGATATTCCCTTTTATTTCTTTTAACATAATTTCCTTAGTTTGTTTTCTGTACCTGATGATGATCCTACTTGTTGTTTTCCCAATGCTTATTTTGTAGTTTGTAGCTTCTACTGATTCCCTCACAGTGGCTTGTTTACTCATATATTTAGTGACTTAAACATTTTTTTCTTCCCAATTTTGTCTAAATTCTAAATTTAAATGATTGCATGAAGAATTAGCACTGTTTAATGAGATAAATGAGATAATATATGTGAAAATTCTCTGTAGAGTGTAAAATACTATATAAATGCAAGGTATACTTATATTAGACCTCCTGAACCTTAAAAGTATTATTTTAAAAAAATCCAAAGCAATTCAGTTTTTATTATAAATGGAGTAGTGTGGGAACACCTGGGTGGCTCAGTCATTAAGCATCTGTCTTCAGCTCAGGTCATGATCCCAGGGTTCTGGGGTGGAGCCCCGTATTGGGTTCCCTGTTCAGCCAAGAGTCTGCTTGTCCTACTCCCTCTGCCCCTCCCCCTGCTCATTCTCTCCTTCTCTCTCAAGTAAATAAATAAAATTTTTTAGAAAAACCTTAAAAAAAGAAATGGAGCAGGGTAGGAACTTTAACAGCAGATTTTCATGCAACTCACTGAAATGAAAAGTTTATTCATCTTCTTCAGTCTCTAGGTCTTTGGTATTATTTAATTACTTTTTCTTTTTTTATAAGTATGATTTTTTTCTATTTTGTTTTTTGATTAATCACTCCTAGTAAATAGAACCTTATTGAATTATTTTGTTATTGAAGAATAATTAACATACAGAGTTATATTCTAAACTAAAAGGTAGCCTATTAAATGGGAGAAGATATTTGCAAATGACATATCCAATGAAGAGTGAGTATCCAAAATTTATAAAGAACTGATACAACCCAACACCCGGAAAACAAATAACCCAATTTAAAAATGGGCAGAAGACATGAACAAGCATTTCTGCAAAGACGTCCAGGTGGCTAACAGACACATGAAAAGTTGCTCAACATCATTCATCATCAGGGAAATACAAATAAGAACCATAATGAAATATTTCCTCTCAACTGTCAGAATTGCTAAAATAAAAAACACAAGAAACAGCAAGCATTAGCGAAGATGTGGAGAAAAAAGAATCCTCTTACACTGTCGGTGGGAATGCAAACTGATGGAGTCACTCTGGAAAACAGTGTGAAGTTTCCTCAAAAAGGTAAAAATAGAACTACCCAATGATCTAGTAATAGCACTATTGGGTAATTACCCAAAAAATAAAAAAATGCTAATTCAAAAGGATACATGCACCCCTATGTTTTTTGCAGCTTTATTTTATAATAGTCAAATTATGGAAGCAGTCTAAATGTCCATTGACAGATGAATGAAGATATATATGTATATATATCTGATATAGGGATCTAAGTGAAGTAAATCAGCCAGAGGTTCACTCATGATTTCACTCATATGTACAATTTAAGAAACAAAACAAATGAACAAAGGAGAAAAGAGAGAGAGAGGCAGATCAAGAATCACACTCTTAACCAAAGGGAACCATAGAGAACAAACTGATGGTTTCCAGAGGAAGTGGTGGGGAGGGGTGAAAGGGTGATGGGGATTAAGAGTACACTTATCCTGATGAACATTGAGTAACATATAGCATCGATGAATCACTCACTATATTGTACACCCAAGACTAATGTCACACTCTATATTATTAACTCTACTGGAATTAAAATTAAAAAATTAATAAAATCATACAGTGTTATATAGTTTCAGGGCACAATATAATGATTCAACAATTTTATACATTACTCAGTGCTCATCACAAGAAGTATACTCTTAATCTTCTTTATTTGTTTTGCCCATCTCCTCCCTACCCTGACAACCACCAGTTTGTTCTCTGTATTTGAGTCTGCTTTTTGTTTGTTTATTTATTTATTTTCATTTAGCGACCTTTGACTGTGAGCTCAAGTCCCTTGGATTTCTTAGAGCTGTGTTCTCCAGGAAGAGTATATACTCAGAAATCCTCCTGCCAGGATTTGGAGGAAGGGCCAATCTGGGATCACTTTAAATATATTTTGGCGGTTTTAAGGCCATTTGTACAATGGGAACTTGGACTACAAATCTGTGAGTGCTGGCTAGTAGCTATGAATTTTCAGGAGGCATATCTTTTATTTTTTTCTGCTTATCTCCATACCAAGGCAAAGGTAGACAACATCTCTTCCACATTCCTCTGCAGGGTGGGCTTTTTCCAGTTCACCTATGAGAGCTGTCACCCTTCAGAAATGAGGGTTCTTGACTTGACCTCCCAGCCTGACCAGACACCTAGCTGTGTCTCCTTCTTTCCACACATATTCTACCGATCCTGCTCTCAACCACCAGGGATCAAAAAACACAGATTCCAAGGCTCCCGGATCTGTGCTTATTGCTGTAATCTCAGCCACGTATTCAAAAGGATGTTTTAAATATTTCTGCTGTCATCTGTATAGGAAGATACTTTAGAAAATGGAAGTTTCTAAATGCAGCGCCTGTAGTGGGTTCAGTTCTACGAGGATCCAGTAAAGAAAATGAGAGTGCAATCCTTGCTTTCCTAGACCTCTCATGCTAATACAGAAAGACAAAAAATTAAAACTATAAATAAGTAAATAAATAGAAATAAACAGTGATTACTGCTTAATTAAAAAATAAAGCACATACAGGAGATAGAAGAATGTCAGGAATGGGGATTGGAGCCTGGGTGGCTCAGTCCATTCAAGGTCTGCCTTCAGCTCAGGTCATGATCTCAGGGTCCTGGGATCGAGCCCTGCATAGGGCTCCCTGCTCAGTTTGGAGTCTGTTTCTCCCTCTGCCTGCTGCTTTCCCCACTTGGCTCATGCTCTCTCTCTCTCTCTCTCAAATAAGTAAATAAAATCTTAAAAAAAAAAAAAAAAGGAATGGGGATTGGTTTGCAAGAGTTCAGTTATAGGAGGTCTTGCTGAGAACATTGGGGATGCAAACACCTGAGGAGGGGAGGGCTGGGTCTCCAGGTTGGTGAAGGGGACCAGGCGGTTGCGGGGGTGGTGGGCGGCAAGCATACAAACTCCTCTGTAAAAAGTCTGGTTGGTAACATTAAGCTCATTAGCGTGTGCAGCTCCTTGAGGAAGGAGGAAGAATTTTCCAGGCAAGGATGTCCTCCTACATGTTGTGAAAATACAGAGCAGTCCTTGTAAGTGCCACAGCCTGTCTGCTCCAGGAGGTCCCCCACAGAGAGGCTCTTTGTATCCTGGGTCCCTGAGCTCCCCAGTCTCCCCTCTTCCTTTTTCTGCCCTCTCGTTTCCCTCCTCACGTATAGATCGCCTTTCCTTACACACAGGTTTTTCCACCGTGTTAGCCAGAGCCTCATGGTGTTCGTTTAAATAAGCAAATCCGTCATGAATATGATACCGAAGCAAACTTGGCCCTTCACACTGATGGATGATGAATGTGCAGAGTTTCGTAAGGTCCTTGACCGAGAAACACAGCCTTGCTCCCTCGCCCACAACAGGCTAGCTTTCCTTACACATTTCTCCCAACAGAGTGAGCAACTTCTCTCTCCCCTCTGTGATGGGAGCCCCTGGGAGCTCTCCACTTGCCAGAGCACCTGGTCTCAGGCAGCCATTCTGGCGTCTGGGCCTCAGTGTGCCCATCTATCAAATGGGAAAATGTGGCAAGGTGGTCTCCCTGGTCTCCTGTGGCTTGAGCATCCCAGACCTACCACTGTATGTACAATATCTGCTTGCATCCTCATTTGAGAAAAGTCTCCCATTAGAATTGTTGGGTATGTAATCAAAGGAGTGAGACTGATACAAAGCGAAGGTCAAGCAAAGCTTTATTTCGCGCCAAGCATCAAGAATCAAACTGACTGGCCAGGGCCGTCTCTTACAAAGAGAGGCGACCCTTCTCTGCCTTACAGACTGGCTTTTAAGGGCAAAGGCCATGTGGTTGGGCCTGGCCACGCACAGGGGGCCAATGACACAGAGAAAACTGCACAGTCAGGCTAGGTCACACATAAGTGACCAATTGAGTTACAACTAACCTCATAGTAGGCATTTGAACTACCCTATCACCTTGGTCAGAATTGGCGCCCAAAGGGCAGGGTCCACACACCTTGGTAGCTAGGGAGACAGTATGCGTGCCCCACTGATTGGATACCTCCACCAGGCCCGACCCACCCTTGTATTTGGGCTTTGTTACCTGGGACTGCATAAACAACACAATGGCTATTCAACCGAAATGGAGCCCTTACAGAATCAAACATTTTCTGTTTGTTTTTAGATCCATAATGGCATTTTTAGTGACATCAGTGGAAAATAAGTTGAGTTCTTTCTAAATGGTGACCAGGAAAAATAATATTTCCTTCCTATTTTTAAAAAGTCTTGGGTTCTGGCGAGCCTGGTGTAAGTGTTGAGTAACACAGCCCCAGCTTCCCATTAGGCTCGAGCACCAGCCTCTTTGGGATAAAAGTCATGAGGCCACCACCTGGATCTTAATCCTCTTCTTCCAACACGTAGTGAGTGAATTACTTAGTAAGTGCTTCTCTAGCCTCTTGTCCCTTCGGAGGCGGGAGTGAGAATCAAGGATTTGTTTCTGGTGGAAAAGGCTCGCCCAGCCTTGAATGGGGACTGGCTTTGGAGCCGGGCTAGGCATGAGCACGTCCCTTGACTCCCTGGCGGAGTCCTTGTCACTTAGCCCAGGAATGAAAGCCACATCATGGAAACACTCTGAGTGTAAAGCGATCACGTCTGTGGCAGCCCCAGCAAATTGTTAAGTGCTACATCAACACGAAGAACCAATCCCAGGGCTTTTATGTGGAAAACGAGGTGTCGCCATCGCTGTCTTGACAAATGGCAAACTCCTTTCTTTCTTCTTCCAGTGCACACTTAACGTTTGTTCTATTTGCATTCGCATGCAAATTAGTCTTTAGTCTTCAAAGAAGTCAGTTAAACTAGAAGCATTAAGTATCCTGAAGTAGACGTGCATTAATGTTGTGCTGGCAGGTAAACAAAATAGCAGGGCACCTGGTTGGACTTGCGGTTTGCTTTCGGGGCTGAAGAGGGATCATGAGGCGGGACGGGTGGCTTCGAGGAACCTGGATGACCACCTGGCTTGGGATCGTCCAGTGAGAAGTGGCTTCCTTAGCCTGCGGCTTTGGCCTGTCCAAGGTATTTAGTTAAAAATCCATGTTTTACATCTTTGATCAGATTTATAAACAAATGGGACCATTTGGCTTCCTTGTGTAGCCACCATCAGCTTCCTATAAATAAACAACTGTTGCCAGGTGTCACCTTAGCGGCACTGAGCCATTAATCGTGGCAAATGAAGCTGCAAGTAATTAAGTAGATAATTTTGAGCCGTGAAGTGAAATTCCATATAAAGGATATCATGAAGCCGGCTATTATGTAGAATTGCGGGCAAAATGAGACTGCGTGTGAAGCCGGTCTTTCAGTCGTCTCTGACTCCCACCCAATCCTGGTCTGCCGACCGCAGAGTGTTCTGTGTGCATGTGAGCCTGGTCTCATGTGGTCTTCCCAGGTATGGATCTCTGATT
>ML103471.1:0-32253 GCA_003697995.1 Taxidea taxus jeffersonii
CCCCCCCCCCAATATGTATATACCACATCTATTGATGGACACTTGGGCCGGTTCCATAATTTAGCTATTGTAAATAATGCTGAAATAAACATAGGGGTGCATATATTCTTTTGAATTAGTGTTTTTTTTTAATTCTTCGGGTAAATGCCTAGCAGTGCAATCACTGGATCATAGGGTAGTTCTATTTTTAATTTTTTGAGGAACCTCCAGACTATTTCCCACAGTGGCTGCACCAGTTTTCATTCCCACCAACAGTGCACGAAGGTTCCTTTTTTCCCACATCCTCACAGTTCGGCAGTTTCTTCAACAGTTACATGAGACATACCATACAGTAATTTTACTCCTAGCCATCTATTTAAGAGAAACAAAAACATATGTCTACACAAAGGCTTATATATGAATATTCATACCAGCACTATTCATAATAGTTGAAAACTAGAAATAATCCATATGTCCATCAATGGGTGAGTGAAAAAAATGCAGTATAGCTACATGACAGAATACTACTCAGCAATAAAAAGGAACTACTGATAGGTGCTACAACACAAATGAACCTCACAAACATTATGCTAAGTGAAAGAAACCAGACACAAAAAAGCTATATGCTGTCTGATTACATTTATATGAAATATCCAGAGAAGGTAAATCAATATAGGCAGAAAGCAGATCAGTGTTTGCCTGGAGCTGAAGGTGGGGGTGGGGACTGGCTACAAAAGAACATGGAGAACCTTTCTGGGCACGGCGTGGGGTTATGAAATGTTCTGAAACTGGATTGTGGTGATGACTGCCCAACTCTATTATAAATTTGCTAAAAATAACTGAATTGTACATGCCCAACAGGTAAGTTTTATAAAGTATAAATTAGACTTCAATGAGGGTATCCAAAAATATTCTAAAAGGGAATTGGTTAGATTATTTATTTTTTTTAGATTTGTTTATCTGTTTCAGGGAGAGAGAGGAGCCCGAGCCTGTGCATGAGTAGGGGGAGAGGCAGAGGGAGAGGGAGATAAACAGACTCCCCGTTAAGCTGGACTCCGGGACCCCAAGATCATGACCTGAGCTGAAACCAAGAGCTGGATGCCTAACTGACTGAGCCACCCAGGTGCCCCTTGATTTTATTTTTCTTTTATTATTATCATGTTTTTAAAGATTTTATTTATTTGAGAGAGACAGATTGAGCAAGTGAGAGAAAGAGCATGCAGGAGCAGAGAAATGGAGAAGCAGACTCCCCGCTGAGCAGGGAGTTCAATTCGGGGCTCGATCCCAGGTATTGTGACCTGAGTGGAAGGCAGATGCTTAACCAACTGAGCCATCCAGATGCCCCTTGATTTGATTTTTATTTTTTTAAAGATTTTATTTATTTATTTGACAGAGATCATAAGTAGGCAGGGAGGCAGGCAGAGAGAGAGAGAGGAGGAAGCAGGCTCCCCGAGGAGCAGAGAGCCCGATGTGGGGCTCGATCCCAGGACCCTGCGATCATGACCTGAGCTGAAGGCAGAGGCTTAGCCCACTGAGCCACCCAGGCGCCCCTTGATTTGATTTTTTTTTTTTTAAGATTTTTTTTTTAATTTATTTGTTAGAGAGAGAGAGCGCGAGCACAGGTAGACAGAGAGGCAGGCAGAGGCAGAGGGAGAAGCAGGCTCCCTGCCGAGCAAGGAGCCCGATGTGGGACTCGATCCCAGGACGCTGGGATCATGACCTGAGCCGAAGGCAGCTGCTTAACCAACTGAGCCACCCAGGCGTCCCTTGATTTGATTTTTAAAAGGCAAGGGTCCTCATGCTGAAAAACTGGAAGCTAGTGATAGAGATAATGGTGAAGGAATTTAGCAAGGGTGAGTATACATTTGATGATCATTTTGCAATATACACAGATATCGAATCATTATGTTATACACCTGAAACTAACATGTTATGTGTCAATATTATTTCAACATTTTTTTAAAAAGTTAATAAATAAGTAAAATACTTCCTAAGGGAAAAAAGAGTGTACATTAAAGGAAGTAAAATATTAATTCTCCAGGTGCATAAAATCTTTCAATAAACACTCAAATTTGTTACATACTTGGACCACAGAACTACGTTATATATTCCCTTGACTTGTAAATATAGTTCTAATACTTACCAAGCAGCTGTATTTCATACAAGGTGCTCTGCCCTCTGTGGGAGGTGCCCTGAGTGCATAGCCCTTGATGGAACAGAGTCAAGTACATGAATCAACCATAATAGATGGCTGTCACTTATGATGTAAGTGACAAAAGAAGAGTACTTAAGTGCTCTTGCTGGTTAGTAGAAGGAGAAATGAAAATGGGCTCAGGAAGAAGAACAAAGGCCTCATGAAGGAAGTGGCAAGTACGTTTGGTCTTAAAGACTGGGGAAAATTCCAGCAGGTGGCAATGGGAGGAGACAATGTGAAGTGGGAAACTGCAGGACATCCTCAGGAAACAGGCCAATTTGGCTGAAGCATGGGGCTCAAAAAGAAAGGTAATGGAAGACAAGGCTGGAAATGTGTAGTATGCTCAGATGATATAGGGCTTTGATACCCATACCAAGGAGCCCCAACTTTGTTTAGTAAGCAAAGGAGGAACTCCTGAAGAAAATTAGTTGTCTGAAAAGTCCGTGGATGAAGGTCATCTGACAATGTGAGAAAATGGAGGGGCAGAGCATCAAGGCAGGGAGATACATACGGGATTACTTCATGGAGTTCAGAGAGCCTCAACAGGGGATATGGCGGTAAGAAGAGAAAGGAGGGGGCAGACCCTGATTCTCTGGTCCCAGGAAAGAGTGGAGTTTCACCTTGCATTATACTTCATCTTTTGAGGGCTACTGCTTTGCTCCTTACCCCGACTCTCAGGGATTTGTATCTCCTGCTGACAGTTAAAGTCCATAACTGGTATCTTTGGCAATGTGTGTTTCAGAAGACACATTTTCATTCGTTCTGTTTTTTTCCCCAAAAGAAAGGATTCTATTTGGTAAATAAATCCCTTTCTTTTCGGAAAGCACCACCATATTCAAGGGATGACTTTTTTTTTTTTAAGATCTTATTTATTTATTTTGAGAGAGAGAGAGAAAGAGACAGAGACAGAGAACATGAGCAAGAAGGAGGAGCAGAAGGAGAAGGACAAGCAGACTGCACTGAGCACAGAGCTGTACTGGGGAGGCAGGGGTTATCTCGAGATCCTACAATCCTGAGATCATGACCTGAGCCAAGATCAAGAGTCGGATGCTTAACCAACTAAGCCACCCAGTCTCCCCTCTTTTTTTTTTTTAAGATTTACTTGAGAGCGAGCGAGCACGTGACTGAGTGAGCATGCACACATGGGGGAGGGACAGAGTCTTAAGCAGACTCAGCGCTGAGTGCAGAGCCATGCAGGGCTCAGTCTCACAACCCTGAGATCATGACCCGAGCCAAAATCAAGAGTTGGACACCTAATTGATTGCACCACCCAGGCGCCCCAAGGGACGACTTAATTCAAATTCTGCAGGCTTTACAATAGGACGTTAATTTTGAAACACTGGCCTCAATCCTATGCTATGTTGAACTTCAATCTGGTTTTGAGGAATAAATCAAATAGTTAAGTAGACTACAAGGCTTTGAAATGACATGAAATAAAAATTGGTATACTCTTCACAGAGCCCCTGTTAAACACTGAAATTCCTCTTTAACATTTATCAGCTTTTTAAGTAAACAAACGGCATAAAACAAAATACTGTTTAAGTAAACAATTATTTTTACCGCAAAGATTTTAAAATCTGTTTTTTTTTAATTTTTTAAGATTTTTTTTTATTTTATTTATTCATTTGACAGAGATCACAAGCAGGCAGAGAGGCAGGCAGAGAGAGAGAGAAGAGGAAGCAGGCTCCCTGCCGAGCAGAGAGCCCGATGTGGGGCTCGATCCCAGGACCCTGGGATCATGACCTGAGCCGAAGGCAGAGGCTTTAACCCACTGAGCCACCCAGGCGCCCCTAAAATCTGTTTTTTTTAACAGACTTTTTATAACACATTTGCGTAAGCCACAGTTTTACTTGCTCTGTGACCTTAGATGAGTCACATCCTCTTAAGGCCTTAGTTGTTTCTTCAAGTGTGAGATCAAACAGACTGGGTAGCAGCTAAGTAACATGGGTTAAGTTGACCTTCAACTATGGTAATATAAAAGGGTTCTCACTAACTTAAAACATTATGTTAGAAATCCAAAGTCAAATTAGTAATTGCCTACTCTTTTAGTCTTTAGAACATATCAATAAGCCTTTCATCCATTACTGCCAAGTATATGGCACTATACTATTCATTGTTGGGGACAAACAAGTTAAAGATAGTCCCTCCTATCCTGTTGTCTAAATCATAGAAGGGGGTGCCTGGGTGGCTCAGTCAATTAAGCATCTGCCTTCAGCTTAGGTCATGATCCCAGGCTTCTGGGACTGAGTCCTGCATCAGGTTCCTTGCTCAGCGGAGAGCCCGCTTCTCCCTCTGCTTGTCACTCCCTCTGCTTGTGTACTCAAAGTCTCTCTCTCTCTTTCCCTGACAAATCAATAAGTAAAATCTTAAAAAAAAAAACACAAAACCATGTGTGATATTAAATGCCAATAAAATTTAGACCATAGTTTTCATCATTTAGATAAGCTGAGTTTGACAAATATCATCCCCAAATGTCCCTAACCTTTAAGGGCAATGTCAAAAATCATGATTACATTCCATGGCTAACCCTCTCCAGAAGAGGCAGCCTGCTGATGTGGAACATGCACCGGACATAGTATGGCAGGTTTCTCATTCATAGTTCATAATGTTAGTTTTACTTTTGTAAAATAATAATGGAAAAAGACTCCTAAGAGATGGAGCATGTCCAGGATTCAGCTAATAGCTCACCCCTCTAGTTCATATGTTAGAAGACATGGAATTGATATCCATTACTTAGACCTTTTTCATTAACGTAGAGGGAAAGCTAGATGCTAAAACATCTCTGACATCACAGTTACGTCTTGCCTGCACTCTGAGCTTGACCAGAACCGTGTCATAAGAGGAGGAATAACTGGTATCCATAGCAACATCACCAGGCTGGGACAATGTAAAAAGCTGTAACCTAGCAACTGATGACGAGAGATGTGTGTAGGGGGAATTCTCCCAGTTCTGCAAATGGCAAACATGCAGCACTGAATGCACCTGATAATACTAGGGCAATTTGGAAAATCTGACTTATTTGTAGACAGTTGGGAATGTCAGCCTCTTAAAACCTCGTACTATGCTGCCTAATTTTTAAACAGGAAAAGCAAACGTCTCCTCACTGCCCACAACAGCAGTCGTGTATGGGGAAAGTACCTTATGTGTCATGACTGAAATGGAAAATAAATTTCATTGCAGCACGAAATATCTCAACCTCTCTCTAGTTCTCATTATATAGGGGCACTGAATTTTGGTTAGAGGGGTAAGATGCTCCTGGTCCTAGAGAAGGATGGATAGGTTCTGTATGTAAAGAAGAAAGCATTACAAAGCTACTAGACTCATACCATATGAGAATGTCCCCCTAAGAATCCTGTTTTTAACAGAATCATACATACTTGTAGACATTTGGAGAATGAAAGAAACATCTACTTCAATCCCCTTGTTTTACTAACTCAGAAACTGAGACCCAGAGTGAGGATTTATCTAAGGTCAGAAAGTGACAGAGCATGGGCTAGAACTGAGGTCTTCTGCTTTCCAAGCCAATTCTTCCCATTAAAACATGATGTGGGGCGCCTGGGTGGCCCAGTGGGTTAAAGCCTCTGCCTTCGGCTCAGGTCATGATCCCAGGGTCCTGGGATCGAGCCCCACATCGGGCTCTCTACTCGGCAGGGAGCCTGTTTCCCTTCCTCTCTCTGTCTGCTTCTCTGCCTGCCTGTCTGCCTACTTGTGATCTCTGTCTGTCAAATAAATAAATAAAAATCTTAAAAAAATGATGTTATATTTTTTCCTTATGCTAACAGGAACATAAAACAGGACTTTATAGGAATGAGAAATAAATTTCTATTATTATTTTTATTTCTATTATGTAAAGCCATGGAGATCTTGTGGTTTATCTTTTATAATAGTATAGTATACTAGTACCTAATAGTATACCCTACCTAATATAATCATGAATGGGTCTATTTAACCCCAAGATAATCTAAAAAATAAACCCACTTAAAAAAAAATTTTTTTTTAAGATTTTATTTATTTATTTGACAGACAGAGATCACAAGTAGGCAGAGAGGCAGAGAGAGAGAGGAGGAAGCAGGCTGTCCGCAGAGCAGAGAGCCCAATGCGAGGCTCAATCCCATGACCCTGGGATCATGACCGGAGCCGAAGGCAGCGGCTTTAACCCACTGAGCCACCCAGGCACCCCACCCACTTTAAAATATTTTGATGATTCTGGATCATCACAGCATCATAGGAATTTAGCCAAATCTGTGATTACCAGAGATCTTACCTTAGTACAAAAAAACACAACAGCTTCTCTGGAACAAAGTGGTGTAGGTGTTGGGGCACCTGGGTTCCTCAGTCACTTAAGTGTCTGACTCTTGATTTTGGCTCAAGTCATGATCTTACGGTCCTGAAATCGAGCCCCAAGTTGGGCCTAGTGCTTAAGTTTCTCTCTCCTTCTCCCTTTACTGCCACCTTCCTCTAAAATAAATAAATAAATCTTAAAAAAACAAACCAGTAGTTTTCCAAATTATGTGGGTTCTTTTGGTTTCAGGTTTTTTGGGGGCTTTCTTTTTGCAAAACCCTTTTTTATATGAAATCTTATGAGAGGCCTCAATAAACAGATATAAAGGTAACTTTTTAAAAAGATTTTATTTATTTATTTGAAAGAGAGAGATCAAAGTAGGCAGAGAGAGAGAGAGAGGAGGAAACAGGCTCCCGGCTGAGCAGAGAGCCCAATTCGGGACTCAATCCCAGGACTCCGAGATCATGACCTGAGCCGAAGGCAGAGGCTTAACAACCTACTGAGCCACCCAGGTGCCCAATAAAGGTAATCTTTTATTAATATTAATTATTTTATAAATTTAAATGTATACAATTTTTAAACTCAGTAAGAACAATGAGGCTTTTTAAAAACAATTTAAAATTAGACAATAAGGATGACAGTGGCAGCTTTACTCTATATAATGTGGATTTCATTTTGATTTAAAAGTACTGAAAACTTATTCATCCAGTGAAGTAGCTACAGATGCCACCAGTTTTTACACAGCTCACCTTACAACAGCATATGAAAGACGGACAAGGAAGGCTTGTCCAATGTCTCCACAAAGGCAAGTTAAGCTGGCAGCACAAACTGAGGTATGAAATACCTTTCATATGTAAAACGTAGCATCATCTATTCCAAGAGAGTACACAGTATCTGTTTTGGTAATGGTTCTTCAAAGTGTTATAAATCCTTAAAAATAATCAAATTTTCAGAATCTCTCCAAAGCAAACATTTTATAAACCACTGGTCCAGCTAGACTAGTTCTTTTTCGGTTCTGGAAATTATAGTGAGAATTGGATTACTGTCTTGGACTCCAGTGACGAGCAATGGAGAAGATGCTATCAGAGTCAAAACATGGCCTGCTTTTCTGCAGATTATGTTTACTCACTGAATACAGATATTTCATGTTTCAAGGCAACACTACTTAGGGGCCAGAGCCATGGGTTAACCAGCACAGGTAACGAACGAGTGAATAGTTTGCTGCCAAATTTTTTTTTATTTGCCAGTGAACTCCAATCTTCTTGCCACCTGCAACCCACTTGCCAGGCATAAAATCTAAAGGCCCCACCTGCCCCACATCAGGCTGGGTCAACTCATTTAGCTCTAGTTCCAACATGATACACTAAGCTGTCTACAGAGAAGGGAATCTAGATTAAATGTCAAAAAAAAAAAAAAAGGGCTGACTGGCCTTGTATTAATTCAAGTCTAGGAGCATTAAGAAGGGGGCACCTGGATGGCTCAGTTGGTTAAGTCTCTGCCTTCAACTCAGGTCATGATCTCAGGGTCCTAGGATCAAGCCCCACATCGGGCTGTCTGCTTGGCGGGAAGCCTGCTCCCCCACCCCCCACCGCCTGCCTCTCTGCCTCATTGTGATCTCTCTCTGTCAAATAAATAAAATAAAATAAAAAAAGATCTACTCCTACAGTGATTTATCTGAATTTTGGGCCTTGCAACCTGCCAAATTTAGAGAATACACCTGAATTCTAGGCTTTCCTCTTTTGAAAAAGATAATCAGAACTAGATACAATTGTAAATAATACAGCCAAACTGAAGACTCCAGAATCAGGCATGGCTCTCTCTTTGGTAAATAATTAAGAACAGGTTCAAATAACCAAGACATGAATCTACTAATAAAAACACCCATATGCTGAAAGAATAAGCAATTACCACCCTAATGTGTTTAACCTACTAATTAGCAATAGTACCAATCTGGAAAAAGCTGGAAATGCTGTCTTCATAGTGGAGAGCTCCTAGATGCAGAAAAGTCCCTTTTCTGCTCTAGCTGAAGTGATACTCTCAACAGATCATTTCAGTCCTTTTAGTACACCCTTGACATAACAAACAGAAATGGCTAAAAGTTGATCCCAACCTTTGGATTCACTTTACTCAGTGCCTCTGAAGTTAAGAGGCATACAAGACAATAATAACCAGCAAGTATCAACTAAAAATTACGTCAAGGAGATGGAAATACACGAGGAGGTTTTTATTTCTGATCGATTACCCATCCTTGAGAATGTACAAAAACCTATCTTCAAGCCAGTGGTTAACCTATAACCAGTGTAGGCCTTGGGCAATGTCACTAAACCTCTGATCCTCAGTTTCCTTATTTGTCAAATAATTAGCACTACTTCCTATCAGAGTAGGTACCATGAATGAATGTCGTTTGGAAATATAAATTCCTATTAGTAGGTTGGGAAATAATCTTGTTTTCCTAACATCTTTCAGGGATAGCCTGATTAAAAACTGCAAGTCTTTTTAAACAAAAACCTGTAAATAAGGTGGACTTTTAAGAAGGAAACAAGTGGGACGACTGGGTGGCTCAGTTGGTTAAGTATGTGCGTTCTGCTCAGGTCATAATCCCAGGGTCCTGGGATTGAGTCCTACAGTGGGCTCCCTACTCAGCAGGGAGTCTGCTTCCCCCTCTGCCTGCCACTCCCCCTACTTGTGTGCTCTCTTTCTCTGACAAATAGATAAATAAAATCTTAAAAAAATATATAGCCCCTACCTCAAATGGTACAAAAGCATATTCAGGAATTAAAACTACTTTGATGAGCAGCTGTTCACTGTAAAGCACTCCAGAAGCAAGGATGACTACATGTCACCCACCAGCAGCAGAGCGACTGTGACACTAATGGGAACTATTTCAAAGCCTTTAACCCTGAGAAGGAAACCAGTAAGAAATTTGCTTCAAGAAGTGGGCCAGATGCAGAGCTGTGAATCCCAAATGAGCTGTTTAAAGAACAGGGATCTGTTTACTCTTCAGAGGAAAATTAGTCTTTTCAGGGAAGATTAGCTCCAGCTAGAATGCACACACTGTATTCTTTGTGTGTGGGGAAGATGTTAGAGGCAGACTGAGGAATACAGCTCTCAACAGGCAGGAAACAGACAAAGCACCTGTTTGCACCAACTTCCTCCCACAGGTGTCACCTCAGACACCAACTCAGTAAGAGTGGCTCTTCTGGGAGCTTAGAGTGTGGGGGTGGGTGAGAAGGAGACAAGGCATCACAGTAGGGCAGGGAGGTCAGGGAGAGGGAGTGGGCGATCATCGGAATACAGCTCCAGCCACGCTGATTGAGTCAATTCTTTTTTTTTTTTTTTAAAGATTTTATTTATTTTTTATTTGAAAGAGAGAATGAGAAAGTGAGAGAATCAGTGGGGGGAGCAGCAGGCAGAGGAAGAAGCAGACTCTCTGCCGAGCAGGGAGCCCGATGCAGGACTCGATCCCAGGACCCCGGATCATGACCTGAACTGAAGGCAGCTGCTTAACTGACTGAGCCACCCAGGTGCCCTGATTGAGTCAATTCTTAGGTAACAACCTAACAAAAGGTACCAGAACCAAATCTCGAGTATTCAGAAGGCTCAGATGGAAGACTTCACTCAAAATTTCACCTCAATATGACAGAATTCCCATTTTTCTTCTAATGTGAAACTAACATGGATCTTCAAAGGGTAGCTCCAACTTACTAGTCCAAAAACAATTATTTGGTTTTATGTTCCAATCTACCCCTCCTCTAGTCTCTGGTCTCTCAAGTGAATATGTTAATCAAGCCACTACTCCTCTGGTAGCTTGACACAAACACTTAGGAGTCATTTTTTATTTTTCTTTCCTTATTCCCTTTCTCACATTTACTCACCCCATTAACAAGTCTTGCTGGTTCTACTTACAGAACATACACCCAGTCTAACCCTTCTCTACACATCCATATCCTACCATCAACTCTTCCCTTGGGGAGTCCCTTCAATGATCTCCACGTTTCACCCCTACAATCCATTCTCCCACAGCAGCTAATATCATCTTTTAAAAACAGTTATCAGGGGTGCCTGGGTGGCTCAGTCGGTTAAGCGGCTGCCTTCGGCTCAGGTCATGATCCCAGCGTCCTGGGATCGAGTCCCACATCGGGCTCCTTGCTCGGCAGGGAGTCTGCTTCTCCCTCTGCCTCTGCCTGCCTCTCTGTCTGCCTGTGTTCGTTCACTCTCTCTCCCTCTCTCTCTGACAAATAAATAAATTAAAAAAAAAAAAAAAGTTATCAGGGCGCCTGGGTGGCTCAGTGGGTTGGGCCTCTACCTTCGGCTGAGTCATGATCCCCAGGGTCCTGGGATCAAGTTCCGCACCTGGCTGTCTGCTCAGCTGGGAGCCTGCTTCCCTCTCTCTCTGCCTGCCTCTCTGCCTACTTGTGATCTCTCTCTCTCTCTGTTAAATAGATAAATAAAATCTTAAAAAAAATAAAACAGTTATCAATCAGGTCATGATGCTCCCCTGCCAAAAACCAGATCACTAGCTTCGAAGCATACTGAATAAAATCCCAAATCTGTGTCATGGCTTAGTAAAGCCCTGCATAATCTGGCAGCTGACTGTCCCTCTGACTTCATCTCCTTCATTCTTCCCAAGCTAACCATGACCCAGTCATATCAACCTGTTTTCCATTCATTCCTAAGCTTTTAAATGCCTGGAATATTCTTGCCCTCTTTTTTATCTATCCGGTGTCTGTGCAAACCTCACCTCTTTAAAGCCTCCTTCTTGACAACTCTTTCCAAAATGCAGTTGTCCTTACAGCTGTTACTTTCTCCCCCTTACCTGGCTATATTTTATGTATAGCACTTACCACTTCCTGATTTGTATTATTTACGTATTTCTTTCTTTACTGTCAACCTCCTACATTATTTTAAAACAGGGAATTTAACTTCACCAAACAGTGCTTCATACAGAACAGTGCCTTCATACATTGCAGGTACACACCATAAATATTTGAATGACTTTTTATTACCAAATATATATAAAGACAGTTACATAAAACAAATATGTACCATTTTTTAAAGATTTATTTATTTATTTATTTGACACAGAGAGAGAGAGAGAGAGAGCAAGCAAGCACAGGCAGAGGCAGAGGGAGAAGCAGGCTCCCTGCCGAGCAAGGAGCCCGATGTGGGACTCGATCCCAGGATGCTGGGATCATGACCTGAGCCGAAGGCAGCCACTTAACCAACTGAGCCACCCAGGTGTCCCACAAATATGTACCATTTAATAAGTAATTGTCAAGCAAACATCCATTGAATTACCACCAAAACCAAGAAGTAGGTTATCCCAGAGGCCTCCTTCCCAAGCACCTTTCCGTGATGACAACCTTCTCCCCTTCACTCCTCAGGCAACCATTATCCTCAATTTTGTGATTAAAAATTACCTCAGTTTTCTTTATAGTTTTACTGCTTATATATGAAGGATGATAAGTTTTTAGTCTATTTAAAGATAAACGTTAGGGAGAATAAAACTGAAAACATTTTGGGGGGCGGCAAAGCACAATAATAGTACCTATTAAAAATCTGAATGTATAGGGCGCCTGGGTGGCTCAGTGGGTTAAGCCTCTGCCTTCAGCTCAGGTCATGATCTCAGGGTCCTGGGATCGAGCCCCGCATTGGGCTCTCTGCTCAGCAGGGAGCCTGCTTCTCCCTGTCTCTCTGCCTGCCTCTCTGCCTACTTGTGATCTCTGTCAAATAAATAAATAAATAAATCTTTAAAAAAAAACTACAAAGATATATAAACAAGGTTGTTCATTGAAGCAGTGTTTGTAACTAAAACACTGTAACCAAGGCACATGGTTTTCAATAGGAAATGGTTATACTAGTTATAGTATAACCTTTTGAACACTGGATACTATACACAACCATTAAAAATATGAAAAAAAAACAAGACATAGTAAGTAAAAAAATTAACAAAATATTTTATTTATTTAAAAGATTTTATTTATTTATTTGTTAGAGAGAGAGAGCAAGCACAGGCAGACAGAGAGGCAGGCAGAGGGAGAAGCAGGCTCCCTGCCGAGCAAGGAGCCCGATGTTGGACTTGATCCCAGGACGCTGGGATCATGACCTGAGCCGAAGGCAGCTGCTTAACCAACTGAGCCACCCAGGCGTCCCAAAAAATTAACAAAATATTTTAAAGAAAAAAAGCAAAAATAGAAAAGTTATGTGTGCATGTGTGTGCATCTGAAACATGGAAAAATACAACTATATTAACACCAAACTGTTATTAGTATTTTCTTTGACAGAGGATCATGGGGAATTTTCACAGTTTATATCAAACATTTCTGTTATTGTCTAAACTTTACTTTACAATGAAACATGAGTTCTTTTTGCCATTGGGGGAAAAAAACTGTACAAATTTTTAAATGAAAAGCCTGAGTGGAAACTTAAGGCAGAGGCAAACTTAGAATCCTTGATAACTTATAAAAAAAATTCAATGAGGCTTAGTTCCTTAAGAAGCCACGCTTATCCTAGCTAGAGAAACCAAGCTTCAGGAAGGATACCTCACTGGGTTCAAAATTTTAATAGACATAGATTTCAAACTGTCTGGTTTCACCTGAACTACAAGTAAATCTTTGTTCCCTCATTTTAACATCCTGGCCACCAATCTTCAGATTGTCACACCAGATATCTCTTGGCCTAAGCCCTTCCAGTTTAAAATGCAGGCTTTGATTCCTCTTGGCCTTACACTAGGCTTAACTTCCTGTTAAATTCTTTTTATCCCCTTCCCTATCTGTGATTCTGTAATAATAACCTTTTTTGGTTTCACACGCCTTTTGGACCAGCTCTTTTTGTATACTGCCCCCAATATAGCTTCTCCCATTGGCACAACTAGTAATCTAAAATTACCTAAATCTAAAATTCAGTAACCTGAAATCATAGTGACTAGGCACATGACCACAGTTCTGGTTGTGAGGAAGGAGAGAGAGATCTGTTAGAGACACTTACAGAACCGCAGGGAAAGGACTAATAGGGAAAGGCCTGTGAAAATAAAAGCTAAAATATAGCGTAATACTGAAACAAGAAGGGGGGAAAATAATGACCTTTTTTTTTTTTTAAGAGACAGAGAAGAGAGCCCATCAGAGCAGAGGGGAGAGACAGAGGGAGAAGGAGAGAAAGAATCTCAAGCAAACTCTGCTGAGTGCAAAGCCCAACGCAGGGTTCAGTCTCATGACTCTAAGATCATCAACTGAGGGGAAATCAAGAGTCGGATGCATAACCGACTGAGCCACCCAGGCGCCCACAAAATAATGACTTTTAAGGTGAATTCTCAAGAGTTTAGTACCCAGGGCACATAGAGAACTAACTATACATCCTGGTGAGACTGTTCAAAAGCACTCACTATCAGCTTTCTAAGGGAAACCTCTGACTCCTCCACACTACAGACCATCTTGGGTTCTAAGAATAGATAAGATGACAAGACAGTTGGAGGCAGTGAGGTTTTTTGTCCAGAGAGTACGCACCCAGCAAGGGAGAAGGGGAGCCATAATGATACCCAAGCCCAAATGGCTAATCCTCCCAGGAGACAACAAAGTTTTTGGTAAAAGCTAAAAATGCTGATTTCCATCTCCATCAGCAAGGTCAGAGAACCACAGGGCCAGTCACTCAGAAACTGATGAACATAAAGACCACTAGCGAAACCACAGCACAAACACAAAAAAACTTGCAGGCTTTAAGTCAATACACAAAGGCTCTAAGGGTGCCTGCGTGGCTCATTGGTTAAGCATCTGCCTTAAGCTTAGGGCATGATCCCAGGGTCCTGGGATCGAGCCACACGTCAGGCTCCCTGCTCAGAGGGGAGCGTGCTTCTCCCTCTCCCTCCGCAGCTCCCCCTGATCATGTTGCCAAACAAATAAATAAAACCTTTAAAAAACTACACAAACCTCTGTCCATTCTGTAGCCACTCTTTTCAATTTATGGAAGATTAGGTTTTTATGCAGAAGGAGTATCTATGAAGACAACACTTGATCTCTAGGCACCTGAGTCACCATTAGCAGCAGCTTGCCTGTCACACTGTTTGACATCCATGGTCTCTTTGCCCACTGGTTTCCAAACAGCACACATACGGCCAAGAACGCATCTGAAACAGCCAAGAGTACTTTTCCACAGAGTGCATGGAGAGGCAGCATATTTTTCAGAAAGTCTTTATTAGGTATATTAGCTTGTCATTTAACAAAAAAAATAACTAGCTTTTATTGGATGCTCACTCCGCCAGATACCTATTTACAAAAATAAACAAGCCATATATGTATATCCAGACCACAGTCCCTTTCCCCCAGGAGTTTACAATCTAACAGCATCCATCAAAGAATTCGTTCTCCCATCTTTTCTATGGCTGATTCTTCACTCTGCAGGTCTCACCTCAAATGTTATCTCCTCAGAGAGAAGCCTTCCCTACCTACTTCTCAGAATGTGTACCTTTTGGAGACAAAGTCTTTACAGTAGTAATCAAATTAAAATGCAGTTATTAGGCTGGGCCCCAATCCAATATGTTGTTCTTATAAAGAGAGGAAATTTGGGAACAGAGAGTTACCAAAGAGGGAAAGAGACACAAGACCCAAGGAGAAGACAGCCATCTATAAGCCAAGGAGCAAGATCTGGAACAGCTCCTTCCTTCATAGTCCCAGAAAGGAATCAACCCTTACAACACCTTGATTTTGGACTTCCAGCCTGCAGAACTGTGAGACAATACATTTCCTTTGTTTAAGCCACCCAGTCTGTGGTACTTTGTTATAGCAGCCCAGCAAACTAATACAGCTTTCTACAACTTTCTAAAATTTTTAAGTTATCTTGTCTCTTCGGTCAAGAATAGATGTTGGGATTTTTTTTTCATTTAAAAAATCCATATAGCATTAGAAATCCATGGGGCAATAAACAGTGTTGCAACAGTAACCCATATAGAAAACATAACTGCCAATCAAGAAATGGGCAGAGGAGATGAACAGACATTTCTGCAAAGAAGACATCCAGATGGCCAACAGACATGTGAAAAAGTGCTCCACATCACTTGGCATCAGGGAAATACAAATCAAAACCACAATGAGATACCACCTCACACCAGTCAGAATGGCTAAAATTAACAAGTCAGGAAATGACCGATGCTGGCAAGGATGTGGAGAAAGGGGAACCCTCCTACACTATTGGTAGGAATGCAAGCTGGTGCAACCACTCTGGAAAACAGCATGGAGGTTCCTCAAAAAGTTGAAAATAGAGCTACCTTATGACTCAGCAATTGCACTACTGGGTATTTACCCTAAAGATAAAGCACCCGAATGTTTATAGCAGCAATGTCCACAACAGCCAAGTTATGGAAAGAACCTACATGTCCATCAACAGATGAATGGATAAAGAAGATGTGGTATATATATGCAATGGAATACTATGCAGCCATCAAAAAAATGAAATCTTGCCATTTGCGACAACATGGATGGAACTAGAGGGTATAATGCTTAGCAAAATAAGTCAATTGGAGAAAGACAACTATCATATGATCTCCCTGATATGAGGAAGTGGAGATGCAACAGGGGTGGGGGTTAAGGGGGTAGGAAAAGAATAAATGAAATAAGATGGGATCAGGAGGGAGACAAACCAAAAGAAACTCTTAATGTCATAAAACAAACTGAGGGGAGGGGTGTCGGGAGGTGTTGGGGTTACATTATATGTTTATATAAAAATTTAAAAAAAGAAAACATAATTGTATTTCTATGTCATATCACACTACAAAGTTAAGCTCTAGATAAAGATCTAAATGTAAAAAGCCTGAAGTTTTTGTAATTAACATGGGAAAATATCTTTATGACTTGGAAAACAGAAAATAAAGCAGAACACAAAAGAAGAAATCATAAAGGAAATGATTAATAAATTTGACTTCACTGATAGGACACACTTCTGTTTAGTAAAAGACTCCATAAACAAAGTGAAAATATAACAGTATGAAGCACCTGTAAAAACACACTTACACACCACACCAATAAGAAAATAGGTGAAGGATACCAACAGGTGATTCACAATAAACATAAACACAAAGATGCCCAACCTCACTAGCAATTCATGAAATAAAAAATCAAACAATACAAAATTTAAAAACCCCGCAACAGTAAAAATTCCATTTCACATACAAGTGACTGATTTTTAAAACTGGACAGTAAGCGAGTATTGGTGAAGATGTGGCCAATCACACACTCTGGTGCTCACGCACACTGCTAGGTAAGAATGTAAATTTATACAATTTTGGAGAGTCTTTTGGCAATATCTCATGAAGGTGAAGAGGTCTTTACTCTTGGGCCAAACAATTCCACTCCTAGATTTACCAGAGTAACTCAAATATATGTGCAGAAGAAGGAAAGGTACAAGAATAGTCATACACTTATACATGTTCCTATATGCTATAGGAAAGTGTGAAATAATTAAAAATTGGGAAAAACTTAAATGTTAATCAACAAAAGAATGAAAACTATATTGTACTATATTTGCACAATCAAATAATAAACGACTAAAATAAATGAACTGGAACTGTGTTTATTGATATAGGTCAATCCCTAAGACAAAACCTTGAGCCAAAAGAACGAGGTATAGAATGATATGAATACGGTGCTGGCATTTATTAAATGCTTGAAACGTGGAAAAATTATTCCATATTGTTAATGGATATAGTATACATAATGGATACACGTTTACATGCATGCACACATGTGTGCATGTGTATAATATAAACACATGAATAGGAAGAAAAGTAAATGGAAAAATGGAGAAGACATGGGACCATCAAATGTTATCAATTACATTTTATCTCTCTAAAAAATCTGAATATGACAAAAATGTTAACATTTTACAAAGGTGGATTTGTATTATTTTCTGCAGTTTTCTGTGTGCTTCAAGTATGGCATGGTTTTTAATATTTTAAAAAAGATTTTATTTATTTATTTGTCAGAGAGAGAGAGCGAGAGCAAGCAAGCACAAGCAGGGGGAGGGTCGGAAGAAGAGGGAGAAGCAGACCCCCCATGGAGCAGGGAGCCCAACATGGGTCTCCATCCCAGAACCCTGGGATCTTGACCTGACCCAAAGGCAGATGCTCAACCGACTGAGCCACCCAGGCAGCCTGTCATGGCTTTTTAAATGGAAAATGCAAAAATCTATATAATTATGCAAAAATTATAACCCAGTATGTAATAAACAGTCACTAAGACTGTGTATATCCAGGCCTGCAGTCTGAAGACCTGACCCCTTTTAGAGAAAATGGGATTAGGATTAAGCATATGGTTCTGCTGTTGGTAGGTTTATGGGTGAGGGAAGGAGGGGGAGAAAAGGTACAGATGATATTTCATGTATAAAACTGCAGGGGAAAAGTGTAAGAAAATTTCCTAGCCACTTCCTACAAATTCTAAAACTATGTATTTCTGGGAAGGAAAACTTCAGTAGCCCCTAAGCAATTTTAAATCCTCCCCCTCTTTTTTTTAAAAGACAAAATCAATCATTTTTCCTATGCTTTAGTCAACAAGTGCTCAAGTCTAACCTTAGTGTTTAACAAGGACGTGTGAGCAGTTTTATTAGTACAACCTGTGAAAATGACTTATCTCTTACTGAAGTTTCTAATACTACTGAGATTCATTTTGAAAATATGTCAACTGCTTCAGAAGGCTGAAAAGGCTAAAGAAGCTTATAACTGATATCATTATTATTATGAACCAGACTATTTCTATACTGTTCAAATCACTATTTTGACTTGTCCTACATGCAAGCTCTAAGAAGTTTCCACAGTGCCTGAACTGTGGTATAAGCAGCAGGTTAAAGTAGTGAATAATCACTTCACAACACCTTAACACTGATCAGAACACTCTGTTATCTTTGCTGCTGCTGTTGGGAAGAAAATCATCTGGGGATACTGGAAGAGTCTGCTGTAATGCTAGTGAAAAGTACTGTATTAGGTATCAGAGGGATTCTCAAAAAACCTCCCCTCTTAGGTTTACATGAAAATATTCTTCTTAGGCGACAAGCATGGCCCATATCTCTCCTCTTCTCTTCCTGAAAGCAAGGCCCACTGTATTCTTTCTTCTTTTGAGGTAGGATGTTAAGTGCCTAACACGCCCCCTTTAAACCCTGTCAATGCCATCATGGTGTTACTTTCTCCAAATATGTCAGCCTGTGTTTCACAAAAATGAGACTCACAGAATCTTAGAAGCTAGAAGAGAATTTAGAGGGCGTTTTGTCCAAATGAACAAATAAACTGGAATAATGGTATCCCCAGAGTATATGAAGCAGTGTCTAGGGGATATGAGATGCCACAGAATGAACCTGACTCAACTCCTGGAAGGATCATTTTTACTCAAATAGTTCTGAATAGAGATTTAACTGCAAGACAAAACATCTTCAGGAACTAAAATGGGGACACTCCAGATTCTTCTGTCATCAAGTTAGAATTCCAGTGTTTGACTAGATGCAGAATTCCCTACTACGTGATGAAGACATGATAATTATAAATCATGGCTACCATTTACTGAGCACTTACAATATGCCAGGCACTGCGGTCAGAGTTTTACATATATTATCTCATTTAATCCTCATAACACTATCAGGCAATAACAATAATTGTTTGTTTCTATTTTACAAAGGAGGAAATTAAGCTTAAAAAAGTGAAAAAACTTGCCCATGTTCAACCCAGCTAGTAAACAGCAGAGTTGGTGTTTGGCCCAGGACTGTCTGGCTCCAAAACCTGTGACCTTAACCGCTGCCTCAGAAATGTGAAACTGAGGCAGAGGGACAGTAAGTCTTAAATCAGAAAAGCCTTAAACAAGCCACATGTCTTTCTGTCTCTCAAGTTTTCCCAGCTATAAAATTAGAATACCGGGACACCTGGGTGGCTCAGTCAGTTAAGCGTCTGCCTTCAGCTCAGGTCATGATCTTGGGGTCCTGGGATCGAGTCCCACATCAGGCTCCTTGCTCGGTGGGGAGCCTGCTTCTCCCTCTGCCTGCTGCTCCCTTGCTTGTGCTCGCTCACTCTCACTCTCTATCTGACAAATAAATAAAATATTAAAAAAAAAAGAATACCTATCTCTTCTTTCATGATAAGAATCCAGAAGCTCATGGGATATATATATATATATATATATCTCCACTGCATCCTATTTTAGAGCTAAAAAGAAGCTTGGTCTGGGCAGCTGGGTGGTTCAGTCAGCTGTGTGTCAGCCTTTGGTTCAGGTCATGATCCCAGGGTTCTAGCATTGAGCCCTACATGGGGCTCCCTGTGCCATGGGGAGCCTACTTCTTGCTCTCCCTCTGCTGCCCCACTCTCCCCACCTATTCTCCCTCTCTGTCAAATAAATAAACAAAATATTTTTAAAAAAAGAACCCTGGTCACATAAAAACTTGTACATGAATGTTTATGGTAACCTTATTCGTAATAGTCAAAAAGTGGAAACAACCCAAATGTCCATCAACTAATTAATAAGCAAAATGTGTTATATCCATAGAATGGAATATTCTTCAGTCATAAAAATAAGATATTGATATATGCTACAATGCAAATGAACCTTGAAACATCATGCTAAGGGAAAGAAGCCAATCACAAAGAATCTCATATGTATGATTTCATTTATATGAAATGTCCAGAATAGGGAAATCCATAGAAACAGAGTGGTTATCAGGGGTCAGGGCATGGGGTAGGGATTAGGAGGAATAGAGAGTTACTACTAATGGGTATAGGATTTTATTCTTTGGCAGGGGATGAAATGTTCTATAATTAAACAGTGGTGATGGTTGCACAACTCTAAATATACTAAAATCAAGTGAATTTTATACCTTTAAAAAGTAAACGTTATGGTATATGCGTTATATCTCAATAAGACTGTTATTAAAAAAAACTTGGAGGCCATGATGGCAAAAGAAATATACTTAAAGATACTTTGGGGGTGCTTGGCAGGCTCAGTCTGAAGAGCATGTAGCTCTTGACCTCGGGGTCATGAGTTTGAGCCCTGCATTGTGTATGATTACTAAAAAAAATAAATAAACTTAAAAAAAAAAACCTTGGACAGAAGCATCACAGAAATATTGTATTACACCTTAGATATTATACATTTCATGCTTATAAAGACATGTTATATACATCATAACAAAGCCTGGCCTTCTACTACATCTCTCCTGGTTATCTTGTCCAAGGAGAATCTTAATTCACTTCAAAGTACTCAACTCCTCTAGTTTCTGAGTACCCAGTTAATAAAATGCTAAAATACAATCTAAACTGGCTGCTGATGTAAACCCCAGGGGCTTGTCCTGCTTAAAAAGAGAAAGGAAAAAAGCCACAAAACTCACCAAGGGCCTATATTCAAGGCCAGAAAGGACAACAAGAATCTAGATCTAATGGAAATGATCCCCCTATACCCTTTTGGGAAGAGCTTATCAGGATTTTCCTACAGAAAAATTAGGCAAAGGAACCTCAACTATAAAGGTATTGCTTTATTGAAACAACCATCAACATTGAAATCCTCACCTTCATAGAGTGCAGCATAATATAAACACATTATCTTACTTTCATCTCAACAATATTTGTATAAGGTACAGATTTTTACCCTCATTTTATAAGTAAGGAAAGTGAGGCACAAGCAAGGTTGTCTAGTCAATGAGAAGCAAAGTTAAGATTCAACATGCATGTAAAGTTGCTCCTTCACCATATCATGTTAATATCTGCTTTCTCCCTTCATCTCTCTTGGCTACCTACCTTTCACCAGATCAGAGAGCAGAATTGAGTTTGTTTCTGCTCACATTATTTTGTAACATGAACTTATCCCCAAGAAATAATTTCCCCTTTAATTGTTCTGGTTTGCTGTATTCCTTGCATAGGTATCCATAAGAAACACTTGCTCAGAATAAGTATTAAGTCAATGCTGTTGAACAAATAAATAAATCTGGCTAGGTGTATCCAGTTAGTTTAATCTTTCATGAATAATGAATGAAGATTCAAAACCTAAAAAATCTTACAAAATCCCTCCCCAGTGGTTGCAAAAGGTTTTAGAACTGAGTCAGAAATGTTGCTACTCAACTGGCCTTGAAATGACTTCTTGAGGAACTGTCCAACTCTTCCCTTCCAGCCAATCAAATGATGATTTAATCCCCTAGATGGGAAGCCCACAGGCAAGATCTTTAGCTCTACTTATCATCTGGATTCTCACCTTTCGCATGAGTTCATATTTCCTGCAACTAGCTACTTTCCAAGTTATTAGGCATCTCTTTTCCCTTTTCTTCTTCCTTACCTGTCTCCCCCACCTCCTCCCCACCTCCATTCTCCCCTCTACCTCTTCTCCCTTTCCCTAGTGGTAGCATTTACTTCACACTTCCTAGTGAGGCAAGAAGATACCCATGAGAAGCAACTATGACAAACTAATGAAATAACTTCACAGGGTATTACCCACTGAATTAATGGAAATACCAAGTATTTACCATGTGCTGCTCTAGCTAAGCCTTTTCCAAAAAACTAAGCATGACCTATGGGATAAAATCAGACTAGAAGTTCATTTTTCTTCTGACAACTGAAGAGTTAATAGTTTTATTTTCAACACATAAGAAGGACTGAAGTACCATCATAAATCCAGCTCTTAATTTTCAAAAGTAGGTGTATTTAAAGACCATGGCATTAACAACATTCCTGCATTTGTTAGAAAGGTATGTTCTGTATTTAAATTAGATTTTTACCTATTCAGCCCTCAAACTCCTTCCTTGCAATAATTTCATAGCCTTGACCTTGGTTACTTAATTAATACTTCCAAGGCACCACCCTATAAAGGTACAAGTAAAGAATTTTTACTTAATATGAAATAAAAACAAGTTTTAAACATAGATATGCATATACCTCCTTTCACATTTAAATAATATGAAGAAATGTATGTTCACAAATGTAACATCAATGAAAACTTTTAGCTCTAGTAATTTTCCCTAAGCTTTTCAGTTTAAGGATAGTACCATTTAATATTTGAACTAAATGCATTAACATAATTTTACCCATGACAGACTTTCTCTAAGTAAGGAATCATAGACTTTTAGAGCTTTCTAGAATGTCAGACATCATTAGGCACAATTCTTCCATTTTAAAAATGAAAAAACTCCCAACTTAAGTGTTTGTCAAAGTCTTAGAGCTGACTAATGGCAGGTAAGGGATTTTGGCTCCTGACTCCCAGTTCACACAGCTAAAGTTCTATAGGTGAAAAATATTTAACTTGTTGGTATCAGCCAAAAAGGCAACAAAAATCAGAACTCCCCTTACCATATGTATGACTGACATCACGCAGCACCTCTGGTTTCAACTTTCAGTATTTCTTACCATAAATTCTTAACTTGTGACTTACCCTGCTGAGTTGATCCAATAACCTCTGGTTCTGTTCTGATAATTCCTGGACGGCCCGTGTTTTTTCTCGATCTGCTTCCCGTAGATGAACCTGCTGCCTCTCCAACTCATCCTGAAGCTGTTTCACATCACTCTCCAGCTCTGACACACGCCCTTCCCATTCCCCTTCTCGGTTCTCAAATCGTCTTCTCAGTTCATGTTTCTCTTGTTCTAAGTGCTGGGTGAGAAGTGAGGAGGATTTAAAAAATGTTCAAAATTCACAGCCTTTTGCTTTTTTCTCTTCTGACACTTTCCTAACTTTTCTTTTTCCCAGCCAGTCAGCACAACAAAACACTCTGCCACATGGGAAAAGTTGCCTATTTCACAGCTACAAAAACATTCCTTTCTTGCAAAGTAGGGAAGGTGCTGGCTTCACAAAGAGAATGCCATTCCTCTTTAAAATGCTTAATATTACTAAGTTTATTCTCATTCTTTTTTTTTTTTTAAGATTTTATTCATTTATTTGACAGAGATAACAAGCAGGCAGAGAGGCAGGCAGAGAGAGGGGAAGGGAAGCAGGCTCCCCGCCAAGCAGAGAGCCCGATGCGGGGCTCGATCCCAGGACCCTGGGATCATGACCTGAGCCGAAGGCAGCAGCTTTAACCCACTGAGCCACCCAGGCGCCCCTATTCTCATTCTTGAGAATGCATTGTGGACTTAGGAATTCACTTGAAATTGAACAAGTCATCCAATTAACTGGTGAACTATACATTTAAACAACTTAAGAGAGTCCTTAAGGCTTCTTTTGGAATCATCTATTATGCTTGGCATAATAGCAGGCACTTAGAATCAAGGAATTTTCAGAGATGGAAAGAACCCCAGAGATCCTTCAGATTAACCACCTTTTCTTACAAATGAGGTAACAGAAGATAAGAGGTCAAGTAACAACCTCAAGGTCAATACTAGTAAAGGGCAGAGCTGGGATTTGTGTTTAAGTCATTGGACTCTGTTAGTGCTCTAAATCACAATTCAGCAAATATTTGTTGTGATATAAAGTATTATATTTTGATATCAAGCAAGTTCAGCTTCAGATCTGCTTTAAATCATGGCCTACTAGCCCTGTATATTTATTTCTGATCCATCCATTCATTCTTAACTACTTACTATGGATCAGCCACTGTGCTGGGGACACAGTGAAAAGTAAAACAGACAGGGTCCTTGCGTTTATGGAGCTTTCATTCTAGTGGAAGAGACTGGTAAAAGTAGAAAGTTGTGTGTGACAAATGGTATGCAGTAAAAATACAGATGGCTTGAAGTAGCAGCTCAATAAAAAGGATCCTTTTGAAGGAAGTAAGAGTATCTTTTTGTTTCTGTGAGACAAATACGGATGTCTCTTTACAGAGGCAAGTATGCTCTACTTAAAAAGCATACTATGTACAAGAAAACAAAGTCTATATCCCACAGAGCATATTAAAAAAGAAGTTAAAGCAATGGTCCTCAATTTGGGGGGCTCTCAGAAAAGCTCTGATATAATTGTTGTAAATATACCCTCCTGGACCCGAATCCCAAAGACTGTGATTTGTTAAGAATGGGATGAAGCCTAGACAGGCATCTATCTGCCTATCTCTATTGGCTCTATAGGAAATTCTGACACACTGAAGGTTGATATCAAGCACTGATTGTTTCAACAAGCTAAGATGAGCATATGAATCTTCTTCAGAGTAGTCAGTCATCTTTTCTACTTGGGAAGTTATGCTCTTATTCTATCCAAGTTCTCACTCTCTTTTTTTTTTTTTTAAGATTTTATTTATTTATTTGTCAGATAGAGAGCAAGGGAGCGAGCACAGGCAGACAGAGTGGCAGGCAGAGGCAGAGGGAGAAGCAGGCTCCCTGCTGAGCAAGGAGCCCGATGTGGGACTCGATCCCAGGACGCTGGGATCATGACCTGAGCCGAAGGCAGCTGCTTAACCAACTGAGCCACCCAGGCGTCCCCAAGTTCTCACTCTTTGAATATTTTTTGGAATGCTTCTTTTGGAAAGCCTTAAGGCCAGTGTATACCTAAACATGAAAATGAGGGACACCTGGGTGGCTCAGTGGGTGAAGCCTCTGCCTTCAGCTCAGGTCATGATCTCAGGATTCTGGGATCGAGCCCTACATCGGGCTCTCTGCTCAGCAGGTTGCCTGCTTCCTCCCCTCTCTCTGTCTGCCTCTCTGCCTGCCTGTGATCGCTCTCTCTCTCTCTCTGTCAAATAAATAAATAAAATCTTAAAAAAAAAAATGAAAATTAGTCCATTCCTTCACATCTAATATGTGTCTAAAAAAGAGATCACTCCATTTCATCCTGTCATTTTATTCTGTTTTGCTCTGAATGACCTGATGTTTCTTAAAGTTAAATTTATCCCCAAAAGATGAAAACATGCCATCACAGAGTAGTCAAAATAATGTGCCAAAAAGATAAAACCAGTGATCTGAAATGAAAATTCTGATCACATTAGCAAAGGCAATTTTTACTGAAATAAATATATGGCCTCCCAGGTTGACCACTTCTGGGAGATAACTCACTTGGATATAATCATTCTACTGTATTTGCTGAAAAAGTCACATTACAGTTATATTTTATACAGCCTCAGTTTGGAGCATGCAGGGAAAGGAAGGACAACGGAGGGACTTCTCATCAGCATGAGAACTTTCTGCTCTATGCTTCCCTCAACATTGCCAAACTCCAAAAATGAAAATGTTTTAGTCACCGTAGAGACTTCAGAAAGATGAAATGCAGAAACAAATGCTAATTGCAATCCTAAAATTGTGATACTTGGTTTTATTCAGTTTTTCCAAAATGAAAAAGATCGAGCAGAAGGCAACAGCAAGAACTCAGTAATCACAGTGTTACTGAGAGGCCAGATAAATTAGGCTTGTGTTCTAAAAGAACAGAGAGACTTAAAAATATTCAGCAAACAGCTGTTAGTGAACAGCCCAACCAAGCAACTAAAACAATCCAATCCACTTGGAGTTGGGGGAGGGTTTGAGACAGGTGGTGCTGATCAGTCTATTCTGTCCTTACAGTTCCCTGGTCATGTGACAAACTTCCTAATTCAGGTTTCCCTGAACACTGAAAAAAATCAATCAAGACTTTCCTATTAATGAATATACAGAATTTAGCCTTTTGTTCACTCAAAGAAAGGTTTCCTAGAATTGTATTTTCAACTAAGTGAAATTAACCAGTAAACTCTAGGCAGCATATTGGGACATGTAGACGTAAGGGGTTGTTCTGTTATTCATTTAATATGTTATATTTATTTTGTTATGCGTTATTTTAAAAGTTAATATCTATACCTGAAACTAATAATGTTACATTATGTGTTAACTATACCTCAATAAACAAAAGAAGGAAAGTTAACATCAAAACTGTCAAGGTCATCAAAAACAAGAAAAGTCTAAGAAAGTGCTGCAGACTAGAGGAGTCTAAAATAGGAAAACTAAATGCAATGTATTCAGGATGGGATCCTGGAATAGAAAAAAAAAATAGGTAAAGCCTAAGGAAATCTGAATAAACTGAGGAGCTTAGTTAACAATATATCAGTATTGATTTTTTTCATTATGGCAAGTATACCATAATATGTTAATAACAAGGGAAACTGAGTTTGTGGCATATGGAAACTTACTGTACTATCTTTCTATGTTTTCTGTAAACCTGAAACCATTCTTAGAAAAATAAAATTTATTGAAACTTCTGAAAAAATGAAAGTTAATATCATTAGCCCATCTAAAATTGGTTGTTACAGAAAATGGATTTCTGCAAACAATAAAAAAAAAACAACACCATTCTCCTAAGTCTAGGATATACAGTGAAAAAATTCTAATTTAAAAAAAAAAAATACTAATTTTTAAGTGGACCAAGCACTGAATACAAGGAAGGACCTCTGCATTGCCTCCCCAAATCTACTAGTGACTTTCATTATGTGATTATTTTCACTTTACTTGTTTGGCCCTATAAAAACATTGTACTAGGGGCACCTGGGTGGCTCAGTGGGTTAAGCCTCTGCCTTCGGCTCAGGTCATGATCTCAGGGTCCTGGGATCGACCCCCACATGGGGCTCTCTGCTCAGCGGGGAGCCTGCTTCCGCTCTCTCTCTCTCTGCCTACTTGTGATATCTCTCTCTCAAATAAATAAATAAAATCTTTAAAAAAAAAAAACAAACATTGTACTAAAATCATGAGAATTGGCCTAAGGAAGGGAGAAGAAAATGCAGTTGAGGGAAAAGACTACCTTTGCAGTAAGAGAAAATTCATTCTCAGCTAGAATAGGAAAAAAAGGGGATCTTGTATGTTAAAAATGTTTTTAAAAACTAAATATTTAATTTCTGAAGAAAAAAGTATATAAATAAATGCAAGTTACTGTCTTAGTTCATATTTGGGGAAAAAACTAAGGACCTAGTGGATACAAGATTGAAAAGCAAAAGGGCAGAGGTGCCTGGATGGCTCAGTTGGTTAAGCCTCTGCTTTCAGCTCAGGTTACGATCCCAGTGGTCCTGAGATGAGCTCCCACATTGGGCTCCCTGCTGAGCAGGGAGCCTGCTGCTACTCCCTCTCCTCCCTGCTTATGCTCTATCTCACTCTTTCTCTCTTAAATAAATAAAATCTTTTAATTAAAGAAAAAAAAAGAAAGAAAAGGGCTCACTGTAGATGCAGACTTTTTTTTTTTTAAAGTAGGCTCCACCCCCAGCGTGGAGCCCAGTCATAGGGCCTGAACTCACCACCCAGAAATCAAGACCTGAGATGAGATCAAGAGTCCAGTACTCAACAGACTAAGCCACCCAGATGCCTCCAGAAGAAATACAGTTTAAAAAATAACCTTAGGAGTGGGGCACCTAGATGGTGCAGTCAGTTAAGTGTGGGAGCCTTGGTTTTAACTGGGGTCTGATCTCAGGGTCCTGAGATGATGGGAGTCCTGCATAGAGCCCCAGGTTCAGCCTGGAGTCTGCTTGGGATTCTCTCTTCCTCTTCCTTGCCTGTGCCCCCTCACTCCCTCATTCTCTCTAAAATACATAAATCTTAAAAAATAACTTTAGGGGTGCCTGGTTGGCTCAGTTGGTGAAGTATGGGACTCCTGGTCTTGAGTTGTGAGTTTGAGACCCTGAGTGGGCATAGAGATTACCTAAAAAATAAAATCTTAAGAGGCGCCTGGGTGGCTCAGTTAAGCCACTGACTCCTGATTTCGGCTCAGGTCACCACCTCCGGGTCCTAGATCAAACCCCACATTTGGCTCTCTGGCTCAGCAGGGAGTCTGCTTCAGCATTCTCCCTCCCTCTGCACACCCCCCACCCTGCTCTCTCTCCTTTCTCTCCTTAAAATAAATAAATCTGAGCCTGGGTGGCTCAGTGGGTTAAAGCCTCTGCCTTTGGCTCAGGTCATGATCCCAGGGTCCTGGGATCGAGCCCCGCATCAGTCTCTGCTCAGCAGGGAGCCTGCTTTTTCCTCTCTCTCTGCCTGCCTCTCTGCCTACTTGTGATCTCTGTCAAATAATTAAATAAACTCTTTAAAAAATAAATAAATCTTTATTTTTTTGAAGATTTTATATATTTATTTGTCAGAGAGAGAAAAGAACAGCAGGCAGAGAGAGAAGCAGGATTACCGTGGAGCAAGGAGCCTGATGTGGGTCTTGATTCCAGGACCCTGGGATTATTACCTGAGCAGAAGGCAGACACTTAACTGAGCCACCAAGGCGGCCCAAGAAATAAATCTTTAAAAAGAAATGAAATAAAATCTTTAAAAAAATAACTTTAGGGACACCTGGGTGGCTCAGTTGGTTAAGCGGCTGCCTTCGGCTCAGGTCATGATCCCAGCATCCTGGGATCGAGTCCCACATCGGACTCCTTGCTCGGCAGGGAGCCTGCTTCTCCCTCTGCCTGTGCCTGCCTCTCCCTCTGCCTCTGCCTGCCTCTCTGTCTGCCTGTGCTCGCTCTCTCTAACTAATAAATAAATAAATAAAATCTTAAAAAAAATAAAAAAATAACTTTAGAACTCTAAGCATATGAAAATATAATTCAGTGAATAAATAAAATACAGCGTAGTCAATTTAAGGGTGGGAAAAAGATGACCAAATCTTCCAGTCTTTCAAATTAATCTTCATTTTAACCCTGAGATATACAGCTAAAAAAATCTGTTATCCTTTAAAACATTAAAGACTTTAAATACTGTGCCTTTAAATGAGAGAGACTTTATGTTTTAAATGACAAAACAAAATCTTAGGTTTGGCACATGGAACTGGAAAGGTATTCAGTATTAACTAATGAATAGGTAGGACAAAAGTCTTGACAATGGCTTGTTGGTCCTGAAGTTAGAAAGGTGCTAATTTTGTAGTAAGGGACCAGAGGGAACTAAAATAAGACCAATCTCATTATTTAACAGTCAAGCCAACATTGTCTCAGAGTCCACTCATGTGTTAATCTTTCAAACCAACCTGTGAGAAAATGTGTTTGACTCCACTGACAGTTTCCGGAAAATTACAAATGCTTTTTAAAGGGCAAGTCCTCTACTCTTAAATATTTAATAAAAAATATAGCAGAGTGGTGGTATTAAACTTTAGACAGTATTTTGTCTAAGCAGACATTCTAAAATCTAGGCCGCTTAAAAAACATACTGTGAGGAAAATTCACTTGCAAGTATCAAATGAAATCGTTCTCTATTAGGTTTTAGTCAATTAACAAGAATTAAAAGAACTTAATTAAAACAAGGACCTAATGACAGTATCTTCATGAGATATTTTTAAATGTACTTCTTGAGGGGTGCCTGGGTGGATCAATGGGTTAAAGCCTCTGCCTTCGGCTCAGGTCATGATCCCAGGGTCCTGGGATCGAGCCCCGCATTCCCATTGGCTCTCTGCTCAGCGGGGAGCCTGCTTCCCCCTCTCTCTGCCTGCTGCTCTGCCTACTTGTGATCTCTGTCTGTCAAGTAAATAAATAAATAAATAAATGTACTTCTTGAAAAAACTAAAAATTCTTAATGATAATCTTCAAACATACCTTGAAGAAGTAGTATAACCAAACCTTCTAATACTCATCCTCAGTAATGATTAATATTTGGCATTTTTAAAAAGTATACATAACATAAACTTTACCATTGTAACCATTTGTAAGTGTACAGTTGAGTGGTGTTAAGTACATTCACACTGTGGTGCAACCACAACCTCCAGAAATTAGAATAAAATTTTAACACTAGTGTTCATATGGTAACCTGTTGAGGAATGAAGATTTTTATAAACTAGTTAAAGAAGTTTAAGCTATTTGTTACTGTCTGGTCAACAGCAAAAAGTCAAAGGTAATTTACTCTTTTACAATAGAATCTTTCTTGTTACACAATTTTTAAATCTTTTTCTTTTGTTGAAAAAATGTACAAAGGCTCCACATGGAACCCAGGATGTGTGTAATTGCACACTCAGGATTACTCTGAAATCTATCAGTAATCAAACTGACTGATATGATGTTCTTTTCAAGTTAGCTGTCTCTTCAATCAAGTCCCTCACTGAAGGAATTTCAAATCACAAGTATAAATCTCTACAGTAGTACTCTTATACAGAGTCATGTAACCAAATCCCATTTTCAAAAAAAAGCACCCTTTTACTTCTAGACCTCTACTTCAAGTGAAAATTAAACAATTCAATTCTTTGGATTGCTTTTTGGCAGTCTACTTATAGGTTTCACAAAACCACTTTTCAGAGAGATATCTCAGGGATTCATCGACTGGCAGACCTAGTTAACAGGCCAACTGAACTACAAGGCACTCACTGGTTTCCTTTTTTCCCCCTGATTTACTTTTGATATGTCGCTAGACCACAAACACACTTAAATTTTATTACTGAAAAGTTTCTGAATCTACATTCTGACTGTTCAACCAGTACCAAAGATATGGAAACAGACTAGGGTCCATTTCAGACCTTATTCAGGACTGTACTATTCTCTTGTAACTAAGAATAAAAAGAACTGGTTGCCACTGAACTGGGAAACAATAGTAAAGGCACAGGCAGACAAAAATTCCACTGCCAGAGATGCCCTCTACCTCCTTTTAAAAAGAAATCTCTTTAGAGAGGCTGGCATTCCATACCACTTTCAAGGCCCTTTTCCAGTAATGGGAAAGAACAGGCATAGCTCTGAGAAAGACTTTGGTCCAGAGAATTGGCAGAAATCTTACACTTTAAGAGGTATTTATAAGGTAATGTAATACGGTTCTGGGAGGTTGCATTTAGCCATGGAATTTTGCATGCATAAGGCCCGGAACACAGAATACTGTTTAAATACAAAATACACAGAAATGCCGAGGTCCAAATTAAATCCACTACCAACAGTCACATGCTGAGCCCAGGCTTGCCTGATTTCTGCAATGGAACCACATTTCCTAATCCCTGAGTATTTGAAGGCTATATAAAGCTCCTTTAGGGGCACTTGTTTCCCACAACTCTGAGTTGCCGGTAAGTTAAGACAAGGGCATCTGGAGGCCTTAACGCCAAAACTGGAAGGCTTTAGGCTAACACCCTGATTAGAGATTAACTACTCTGAAAACCTGGAGCATATTTTAAATGCTTCCCGACTTCCTCATTTCTCTGTGTGCAGACATCATCTCAGCGCTGTATAAATTAGTCATACTGTAAGCTCTATTTTAGATGCAGTGTACAGTACATATATAGAATGGCCCACAGCGGGGCTGGGGCTGTGCATGGACCCACTCACTCAAGTCAGGTGGATTCAATGTTGCCCTGGTCTGATAACTGAAAACGCTCCAGCCTACCCCTCCCCTCAGGTGGTTTTCCGTTGAGCAAGGAAGGAGTGGGGTGGGTGAGTGGCTCCCGAAGCTGCCGGGCGGGCTCTCCCTGCTTCCCACCCATCCCACGAGGGACGTCCTCACCTCCAGCTTGTCTGTTAGCTCCTTGTGCATCTGCTCGTACTGCCGGCTCATGTCCTGGTTCCTCTCGAGCAACGCCTTGCCCAGCCGGGCCGCCAACACCAGATCCTTCTCCTTTTGCCGAATTACCGACAGCAGCTCGGGATCCTGGGCGGGTGGCGGCTGCAGTCCGCACCCCTCGGCCGGAAGCCCGACCTCGGCCTGAGAATGCTCCCCGGGGTCGGACGGCCGTTCCCCGGCCGCCAGCAGCGCCAGCTCCTCCTCTAACGCCAGTTCCAGGTCCCCGGGGCCCCCCGGGAAGATGAGGGCGGCGGCGGCGGCGGCTGGACTCCCGACTGCGTCCGCGGCCGCGGCAGGCAGCTCCATGCAGCAGGCGCTGTCCGGCTCCGCGGGTGCTGAAGCGCGGCCGGCCAAGCCCAGGCAGAACGCGGACATGGCCCGCGCGCGCGGAGCCCGCAGCGGTGCGGCCCGGCCGGCGCGCGCCAGGCTGCAGGGGGGAGGGGCCCCGCCGCGCCGCTCCGCGCCCCGCGCCTCGCCCCGCGCCGCGGCACGCGC